>RJWJ010011990.1:0-43106 GCA_004363605.1 Indri indri
ATATTCCACACTTAGCCTGGATCAATGATTTAGAAAACCATAGTGAATTCTCATAAATTCAAAATCATAAGACAGAATAAGGAAGGGAATTGTTGTAGGACAAGAAACCAGAACTAAATTATATAATTACTAATGACATAGTGTTGAGAACCCTTGCTTTTCAGTTCTCATTCTAAACTTAGGTGACTATTAATGTCATTCAAAGTCCCTTTCCAGTGTTAGTTTACCAAAGAAAAAATATTTTCCAGATAATCAAAAAAACTGATAAACTTGTGGCCTTTAAGGCAGACAAATGCAGGCACAATGTGCATAGACTTTGTCGACTTTCTTGGCCACTTTAGTCCAACATTGTACATTTTTTTATCCAGATAGAAAGAACATCATTTCTCTTATTGCCACTATAATAATATGGCACAGAATGAAAAAGGCACAACAAAACAATCAAAACAAAATAATCTATCGAAAACCCTTAAAACTTCTTATTGATCAAGCTTTATACATGGGTCTAGTAAAATAGCTACACACTTTCATTTGACAGAAAATATCAATTATATTGTGTTACCAAACTAAAACAATATACTAACCAAATAATTTCCATAAGCTCATTACATTTTTATAGTTGGGGTACATATGCAGATATTCACATTTTGTGTAATACGAAACTGGGTTTCCAGAGAGGTTAACTGACTTGTTCGAGATTATATCGTGTAGTGAAATCAGGCTTCCAATCAAAGGTTTGCCATGAGTTCAGTCCATTCAGAGTTATTTATTGGATGCCTGCTCTAGGTTATACATCTGAGGTTGGGGATACAGCACTAAGCTAAACAAAGACAGCCCTCATGGTACTTATCCATATCTAATGAAAAATAAAGACAAGTAACAATTTATTGTATGTAAAGTGCTCAAAAGGTATCGAAGGAGAATAAAACAGGGTAAGAAGCCAGGGAGTTATGGTGGATGTGAAAATCATTTTATATGGAGTGCCAATAGGAAAATGAAAATAAATCCATTGTAAAGCCCATGATCTTAACTATTTAGGCAAACTGACCCTATACCACTGCTTTTCTAACTCAAGAAAAAAACAAATTTAGAAAGCCTAACTAATCGTATTGTTTTGAATGTGGTCAAATCATTACTTGTAGTAAATATATTGTCTGCGAAATGGGTAGAGTTATGTAGCATCTAATTTACAAAGCATGACAAGGTTTTAAGAAATACTCATAAATCAATAAACCAGTCATTCAAATATGATTTATTATACTAGTGAAACAATGCAAATGCCCACGCATATTAAAAACTTATTCAAATTCACAAGAAAATAAACTTATATTTTTAAAATAAGATAATTAATGCCTATCCCGCTGTCATTTTTTTAGAAAAGATAAAATATTAAAAATTAACTTAGGTTCCAAAAACATTGTCCTAAAGAGCTGTTAGCAATATAAATTAAAACAACTGTTTTTTTTTCCTGGAGGGAATGGATAGATAATAGATAGAATAAAAATGGTCTCTCACTCTTTAAAAATGTTCTATCTCAATTCTGACATTTAATTCCAGGATATTCTTGACTATTCTCCATTCTAAAATGGAGCAATATCAGATTTACTGAGAATACAAGTAAGGTTTTTATCACAGAACATAGTGCAGTAAGCACTCACTGGCTATTATTATTGTAAAGTATGTAATAGTATATTCTGCAGCCAAAACATTCAGCTTTAGAATTCAATTGCATGCTAAAATTTTCATTAATATGTGGGTAAATTTAAAAAGCACATTACAAAACAATATTTATAGCGTGGTCTCACTTCGTAAAAGTAATAGTGTATTTTATAATGTATAACCATATTTATATGGCAATTTATTATTTAAGTAGTTTAAACTTTTTATTTATCATCACAATTCACTAATAAAAAATAAAATTAGAAAAATAAATAATACCAAAAGAATTAACAATTTTGTTTTCTGAGTGATAGAATTATGTGTGATTTTAATATTTTTATTAATTTGTTCCTTTGTATATTATTTTCAGCACACATTGTTAAGTATCCACTAGGGCCATGTTTCAGATGCTGGAAATGATGCAGTCAATAAGGTCGCCAAGGTCTCTCCCCTACTGAGTTTTCATGGAGGTGTCTAGTCAACATGTACCTGAATTAATTTGTAAGGTAATTTCCACAGGGTTAGTGCTATAGGAATACAAGCAGAATAATGTGATAGAAAGTGATTGTTTAAGGACAGGAGGAGGAAGGCAGAGTTCCTATATATGAACATGGTTAGGGAAAGTCAGAGGAGTTAAAAAATGAACTGAGACCAGGATGATGAGACCAAGAGAGACCTGTGAAGAGCAATCTGCTCAGTCTTGGGATGAGACTAAGCTCTGCCCGTCTGAGGATGGAGAGATGATCATAGCAGAGTGTAGGCAGTCTCAAAGGGTAGTGGAAGTTTGATAGCACATCCCAAGGCTGGGGTAGAATGTTATATCCTTTTTAATACTTCTGATAATTTTTCAGTTTTTCTACACTATACATGTGTTTTAAAAAATTTAACTGAAATGTATATCTGTGATATTCGAAAGGGGCAGAAGTACCTAAAATAAAAATGTTTATAGATAATACAGAACAACAGAAAATAAACTTGAAGATTCATTATAGTTGCATTATGTGCAAATGCACGTGCATTTGGCAATAACTAGAAGATATTAAAACAAAAACCTAAATTCTTTAAACTTTCAACTAATTTTTACAATAAGGTAAAGGAAAAATCTTATCATTTATTCCTTTCATAAATTTCAGGAACCCCTTTTATCTTTTACTTCAAATTCCTGTAGGCTGCCATTATGCCTCTTTCTATTGTCATGGCTTGGTGTCAGATCACTAATAAACAATTTGGATTATGTTTACTGATATTTTTACCTGATCAGGTACAAGAAAGAAGTAAAAATGTAAGTCACCGATTAAAGAATTGCACATTTTGGACACCTCAATGTAAGTGATTACATGTTTTTGCAAAACATGCAGTGATTAATTCAGCCATTTGACACAGCAAATTTTGGGATTAAAAATAAACTTTTCTCTTGGTCTGCTTTGGCATATGAGTAACTAAAACCAGAAATTGTAATTACTGTTTGAATGGCTTCCTACAAGATCAAATGAGATGTTAAAATGATTTGAAGTTAGACTTTAATTTTTCCATATGACCTTGTTATAGAAAACCTGCTCTGGAATTTCAAATGGTTGGAATATAATAACAGATGTGCAAATTTAAGATAGTAAAGTTAGAGTATGTATAGATGATCATTTTAATAACGTTTGACAAATGAGATTAAAATATCTGTCCTATCTTCTGAAAGCATTGTTCAAGATCCACATGCTTTTTCAAATATAGGTTTATAAATACTTTCTTTAATACATATTATACATGAGAGTAGCTTGGTTCATCTCTATTAACCAGTGACAAATTTATGAATAATTGGTGCAATTTAAATTGAAAATGATGATATTACACAGTTTTATTTATCAGGACTAGGTAAGATCTGTGTGTGCTTCTTTATATTTTATTCCTTTTGATTCTCATTCACGCACACGGAGTTGCTACAGTAACCAAACATATAAAAGTCTGCATTTGGCTACTTCTCTGGTTTTATAAGCCAAACTTAAAAATGTTACTATCTATATATGGGTAGCTAATTAATTGTCCTGGCTACTCAGCATCATGATCTAAATATGGAAAAACTGGATAGCAAATAAAGGGCTGCGAAAGTACATGTATGATTTTGCCCATATTTTCTTGTTAACTTTTCTAAATTTCACTACTAAATTTAATGACATACTTAAGAAATATTTTCTGTTTTAGTGCTTCAAACCAAAGTGCTATTTTTTCAGTTCGGAGCAGCATAGGCAGTTGTGTATTCGACAGTTATCTTTTTTTTTTTTTCTGAATACGTTATTACTGAAACAGTAATGTCTAGAGGGTACTGGATCAGTTTTCCTTCCTCTCTGATGTGGAAAAAGATGTTAAAGACTCTGAAGCACCTTATCTTCTCTACTGACTCGGGAGTTTTAGAAGAGGGCATTGAAGTATGGCCAATTTTATTTTCTGATGTAGAATCCTGCAGGCCAGGAGCTAGGTCAAAAACTGCTGACCTTCAGTGAAGAATTTCTTCTGGTGATCAGATAGGAAAAGCTTTTGATGGTTGTTCTGTGAGCTAGGAGTCCAGCAAGTCAAAGTCCACACTGTTTGTAGTATTTGGTATGTGGCATAAGAGATACACTTTAATGAAACTATTCTATACCAAAATTCCCAAGAGAATATATCTAGTCCACTTTAATCAACCATAATTTTGAAACTAAAGTTCTAGAGACAAGCCTTCAAAGAGTCAGATTCTTTTGAAAGGTAACATGTATTTTGAAATACTTATATTTTAGGAGAAATTTGAGCTGTAATTCAAGAAAGAGACTAACATATCTTTTGGTCTTGTCAAATGTAATAATGTACAAATGATAGTTTTGTACACAAGCACGTTATTTAGGATGGTTATCTGGGACAACAAGTACTAATAAACAGAAGGAATAAAGCCAAGGAAAATTTAGCCTGAATATGAAAAATTAATAGCACTAAAAATCATTGGCTTTATAATTGCTTCCCAGAAGATATGGCAAAATATTCCACTCCTAGGGTCATTTAAGAGGGCTGACTTGAACAAAATGCTTAGACTGTGGATTAGGCTAGCTAATAAGTTTTGACACTCTCCGATTCCCAAGCTCTGTTGATTGCACATAGAATATCACAGTTATCATTTTAGTAAGTCCAGAGAAGGGTGAAACTCTTTATAATCCTTGGAGGAATTGTGTTGTTGCTATTATTATAGCATCTCTGGTTGTGAGACTAATGGGAAGAGGCACAGATTACAGAGAGTTAGCAAGAAGAAATAGTCTCCTTTTCTATTATTCTCCTTAATTAACTGTTAATTTCCCTCTCTCTACTCACATTAACCCTGCCTGACAGTCCCTAGAAATTGAAGTGTTTATTAGGGCCTGGTCTTCTGTATGCTGTCATTGGTACATGCTACAGTCAACAGTTACCTGCCATACAAAAATAGGTCTGCATGTGTGTCTGTGACCTGCAGAAAGTCACTTACTCCTCTTGGAGTTCAGTGGCTCTCTTTGGAGCTTACCCTCAGATAAGCTGCAAGAGCCTTGCAGTCTATGGATAAATTAATGTTTAAAACAAGAAGGAAGCAATTTAGCTATTCAGAGGAGACTGGAGTCAGAGGGTACTAAGCCAGGTGTTTCTGTCACCGAAGAGCTTAAGCACGAATATGTCTGTACAGCAGAAAAGCAGACCTCCTGAATAATTCATCACTGCCCTATGCTCTTCTGAGGCCATACTCTTATTTATGAACACAGATTATACTGCTATTGATTGCAATCCTCGCGGAGGCATTTCATTAACTGGGAGGTTTGTCTGTTTGCATATGCTTTGTTTCCCTGAGAGTATCCTTGTATTTGAACAGAAATTTATATCTGAAGTAAAATTAAAGAGAATTGTCTAGCAATTCTGGCTCATTCTGCAATCAGGAAGGGGATTGGAAATGGTTCCCTCCAGATACCCAGGTTGTTAAATCATTTTATTCTAGTAATTGGACTGTGATCTGTAAGTGTGATGAAAAATACCCTAGAAAAGTACCCTTCCCAAGAATCTCTCTGCTTACTTTATTTACCACTGCTATTCCAGATAGATTATCTGAAATTTCAAATAAATGTTCCCATGGCATTTGGATTTCACAAGTGCTTAAAATATCTAAGCGACTAGGAAAATTGCTGGACTATTCAAAAACTAGCTCCTAACCACATTAATTCAAAGGGTGTGAGAATTCAATTGTACTCAGTGCTACATCAATGTTCAGAAGGGGACCTGGAATCTGACCCAGTAAGACAAATGGTACTCTTAGGCTCCTGGGAGCACAGTAGCCTCTCTTAAGAGGGATCATGAATGATGCCGGTAGCTCATGATACTGTAGGAGCTGATTCAAATAAAATGCTAGTTTATATCTGACAGAAACACAATGGTGGAAAGGTTTACCACATCCAGAATGTTGTCTGAAATCATGGTATTTAAACTGTAAACCCTAATATAAGAACAGCATTGGACTAGACAAGGTTGGGTTTTTAATCAAAACTGAAATACGAAGATAATCTTCTTGCAGAAAAAGCAACTTATAAAACTTTGGGAGTATATGCTGTTGTTGCATTTTGTTGTTGTTGTAGATAATGATTTGCTAGTTTGAAATCTACGAAGCTGAAGAGAAATGAATCACAAAAATTCAGAGGAGTCAGAATTTCCCAGATGGCAGAAATGCTCATCTGAGGAGGCTCTTCAGAATGTCGCTGAGCTGGAGTTCTTTGACAATGGACAAAGTAGGAAACAAATTCATATCAGAAGTTTCTTCATTTGCACAGTTGCAAAGAAGTCCTTAAAATCCCAGAAACACTGCAAAAAGTAATGGAAAATAAAACGAACCAGAAAAAAAGCTCATTCTTAAAAATATATATTTTGGCTAAATATTAGTTACTTCTTTTTTGCAGTATTGGTTTTCTTTGCACTGATTGCTACATTGTTTTCAATGTCAGGTTCATTTCTTTTTTTCTCTAAATGAACTTATTTCTTAGAGTTGGTTACTGAATGAATCCATTCTCTAAAAGGATATGGTGCCATTTTTTAGCCCCCCAAATTATTCACCATTTGCCCCTTCAGTCATTTCTCCAGTTATTTTAAAGCTTTTAATGAAAATGTTTAAATATGGCTGAATAGTACTCCATAGTATACGCACACCTCATTTTATTAATCCACTCATGTATTGATGGGCACTTGGGTTGTTTCCACATCTTCACGATTGTGAATTGTGCTGCTATAACCATTTGAGTGCAAGTAAATAAACTGCAAATCTTTTACTCTCACTTCTTGGGCTCCATCTGGTTTCTCTGATCTCCATTATTTCCTATGTGAGGTTCAAGCACTCACATTATTACTTTTATTTTTGTAAATTCCAAGAAGGCTTGGGAAAGGCCAAGTGTGCCAATAACATGCCAGATGTGATGCAGCGTGATGTCTACAAGTCAAGTCAGGCCATGCACGGCCCAAAACATACAGCAGGAAACCTTTTCTTTTAGCATCAATTCTAACCCCCTTGCCATGATTTATATGTCTCTGTATAGGGTGCCCCACTCTCCTGGTTTGTCCAGGATTGTCCTCATTTACCCAAAAACCTGTGTCTTAGGAATCCTCCAATCTCAGTCAAATCAGGACAGCTGGTCACCCTACATGGCAACCCTCCTCTTCAGTGTTCCTCATGCTCAAATTTCTCCTTTCCTTCCAACCATTTCCAGTTGTATGATCGTGAAGAAATCATCTAATTTTACTAATCTTCAATTTTTTCATTCATAAAATAGGCATGATGATAATATCTCTTTTTATGGTTCTTTTGAAGATTAAAGATAGTGTGACTGGGCCAGTGTCTGGCTTATGATCTGTGAGTAGAAATGATAACCTTCCTCATTAGGAGTTTGATATCACTTTGGGCTACAGGGAGACTGTTATCTTTTCCTGATGATGAGAAATAAATTGAAGTAGTGTAATTTTAACATGATACGGACTCTTTGCCTAAGTCATTCAGTGGTCATAAAATTAGATAATGGTAGTATAAAACACCATAGAAGGCAAGTCCCATTTATTGTATCTCATAAAGAGCAAAGCTGTAACAAAGAAACATTTGTTTTGTCTCTGTCTTAGTCAGTTTGGGGAAGATCATAGGATGGGTGGCTTAAACAACATAAATTTATTTCTCACAGTTCTAGAGTCTGGGAAGTCCAAGATCAAGGTGCCAGCATATCTGGTGTCTGGTCAGGGCATTTTTCCTGGTTTGTAGGCAGCCATTTTTTATTGTATCAGCACACAGCAGAGAGAGAGAGAGAGAGAGAGAGAGAGAGAGAGAGAGAGAGAGAGAGAGAGATTGATTCTCCCTCTCTTGTTTCTTCTGATAAGGGCACTAACCCATTCATGAGCCCCCCACCCTCATGACCTAATTACCTCCCAAAGGCCCCACCTCCAAGTACGATCACAATGAATTTAAGCTTCAACAAATAAAGTTTTGGGGAAAACAAATATTCAGTCCACACCAATATCCATGCTTTAGGGCCTTTCTTACATTGGGATAAAAAATGCTGAACTGAAGGTGAGAGTCTATACTTTTAACTCCTGCTTTTGGTTTGCAAGCCACATAAATATTCAAACAAAGGATATATGGAACCAAGCAAAGGCTATAAGGAACCAAATAGGCGCTTGTTCCATTAGCTTACATTGTGTGAAACAAAATGAGAAAGGACGCTTCCTTTGGACCTAAAATAAGAACTAATAAGTATACCTTTGTAATTTATCTCTCAGGAACATTAAATGGGCTAGTGATACAAATTATGTAAATTATAAGAGCTTGTATACAGTGTACTAAAGAAAGGTATTTTAATTATAATTATTTCGAAAAAAAAATGTAAGATTCTGACATTCAGTTACCTTTGTAAGAAGTTTACTTTTAAATTCACTCCATCTCATTTGGCATCTAAACTCACCACAGATGCTTTATGATTTTCTGTTTTTAATTAATGTCAACCCCCAGGTTGCAGTGAGAGTTGTCTTATTTCCCTGCCAGAGCCCAGACTGAGAGAATTATGCTGGCAATGAAGAAATGATGATGCCCATTAAGGTTTCAAACTCAAGTTTCAAACTTCCCAAAAATCTGTGTCTGTTTGTATGTTAGCATTAAGGCTGCCTTCTGCTAAAGTCCCTTCTGATCACCAGAAAAATTTATTTAATAAATAATTTGGCTAAAATTGACCACATTAATAATTTTATTTCTATTTTATTTGCTCATAGGTGTTATTATTTCATTAACTCACATGCTAAGTTTTATTTCCTATCCAATAAAATAAACTATTCAGAGTTATAGGCATTTACCTTTCCGTGATCTTATATGAGTCTGAGAGTCAGCCGAGTTTACCTATAGTGTAGGACAGTGTTATAATCATATATGTGCCTTCTCAGAGAATTTTAGAAAAGTGAACATTTTTAAGCTGCTGGGTAAAAGGTAAATGATAATTCTCAAACTTGCCATTATTATGCTTTACCTCTATGCATTTAAATATTATTTGAGCAGTTAGTATATGTATGTCTTAAAGGCATGTATGTTTCAAACATGAATATAAGAAAACCTAGCTGTCAAGAAACTTGCAATTTAGTAGAAGAGATTTTTAAATTACATCAATCCTGATAGTGATAATGGCCTGGCTATGCAAACTGCTGGGGAAAGGAAGAATGTAAAGAAAGATAAGACATACGATGCAGTTAAGAGATATTAATGACTGTTCATTTAATAAATTAATATTTATTCAATATATGGCAGGCATTGATCGAGGCACCAGGGATACAGTGGATAACAGAAAATATAAGCAATTTATTTTATAAAGCAAAAGAAGTAAAGAGGTAAAATATAATACTATATGTAACAGATAATGTTAAATACCCTGCGGAAATGTGTTGGAGAGTGACAGGCAGCAGGGATGTATTATATAGGCTAATATCCCTAAAGGTACAATATTTGAGCTGAGATTTGAGGGGTGAAATTGGCCAGCTGTTGTGAGACTCAGGGATGTGAATGTTCCAGGCAGGAAGAAGAGCAAGCCGGAAGTTCTGCAGCAGGCATAGGTCTGCCGGTTGTATATTTGAGTTGGGTTCTAAGGTATGGATAGAATTTAGACACTTAAGCAAAAGCCCTATGAGATTGATGGTGCTTTCTAAATTTATTATTTCCGTAAAACAGCTTCATTTTGTTAGCTATTTCGGAGTGAGTCAAATATTTCCCCCCTCTTTGTACAGTTCTTAGTATTCTATATATTTCCTTTAGGGTACCTAGCTTCTGTCAACAGTGAGTAATTCCTCAGAAAATACAGAAGAAAAAAAGGAAATTGCCCCTGGGAGTCAAAAAGAGGATGACTTTTTAAAAATCACCTAATGGAACTCATCAGGCATCTAGCATATGCTTCCTTGTTATAAAAGTACAATAACATTTGTTTTCCATAAGCTTAATAATTATTACTTAAAGTTATGATCCAATTTCAACATAAATAATTTTTGTTTTCTATATCTCTTTTTTCCATTTGGAAATCTTCCCATACTTACGTGACACTCTAGCCTATGATACAGTAATAGCAAGTAATCACTAAAGCAAAGCCTTATAACAAATTTAAAAATATTAGAAAGGCCTGAAGCATTGAACTATCTCTGAAAAACCTGAAATATTTGCAAATGATACTACAGTTACTTGAGCTTGCTTGCCTAGCACATAGAGTTCCAGACAGAGTTTTAGTTTGCTTCTGAAACATAACTGATTTGAGCTTAAAAAGATAAGTTGCTGAGAAATTGTGAAATATCTGATAAGCTGGGATGGGATGCCAAAATACAAAATTGAAAATCATCTGTACAGAAAGTATAACCCCTTTGACAGGCTGAGATTGGTGGCTAACGCCTGTAGTACTAGCACTTTGGTAGGCCAACACTAGAGCATCGCTTCAGGTTAGGAGTTCAAGACCAGCCTGAGCAAGAGCGAGACCCCGTCTCTTCTAAAAATAGAAAAAATTATCTGGGCGTGGTGGTGTGTGCCTGTTGTCCCAGCTACTTAGTAGTCTGAGACAGGAGGATTACTTGAGCCCAGGAGTTTGAGGTTGCTGTGAGCTAAGCTGACGCCATGGCACTCTAGCCTGGGGGACGGGGCAAGACTCTGTCCAAGAAAAAAAAAAAAAAAAAAAAAAAACTTTGAAAAAAGATAGACATTAAAAGACTATGGTGAATATTAGGTAAAAAGAAATGATTATAAGATAAAGTGTCTTAAGACAACATGTTACAAAAACAAGATAGTGTCTCTTTCTTACATATCCTAAACTGATGGTTGATTATCTTATACATTTACTTTTTATGTTTCATATGAGAACTTTCCCATTTTAAATTTCTGTTTATTTTTATTCTTTTTTTCTCTTACATTTGTTTTCAATTCAATGCACCATTCTTTTTAAATTAGTTCCATAAAACATGCCTTTGAGCAAGGCACCAAAGTATATGTGTGTATTCATTTTCTCTCTTTTTAATTCTAAGGTCACAAGGCCAAACGAGACTGGTATTGCTTTTGTCATTCATACAAAATGATTTCCTTAGGCAATTCAGTTATTTCAGGGTGAACTAAATTTTTCATCAATGCCTGTTAGACTGTAAAGGTATTATTTCAGCAAATGGTGAACCTCCAGTAACTTCAGATAAAAGCATCATAGAAAAAGAAACCTCTGGGTAAGCAAAGGGGGTAGATGTTAGAGGATTTATAAATGCATCCATTTTGCAAAAAGTTGCTTAATTGTATGACTTTCATCAACACCTATGGAATGCCCTTAATATGTCAGGCATTTCAAATAATACAGAGATGAAAATGACACAGTTTTTACAGGTGAGATGCTTACAATCTGATAAACAGAAAACATGTTTAAACAAGTTAAGTGTATTGTGAGAAGTGCCGTAATATATATATTTGCTTAAAAAATACTGTGGAAAGGAAAACTAATTCTGTCAGAGAGAAAGTTAAAAAGAGGGAGTCTAAACTGAGTCATAAGGCCATACAGGTACCCCAGGGCAAGCAGGGTAAGGAGAGAGGAAAACATGCCCATAAACCCAGAGGTGAGAAAGAGTGCAGGTCCAGCTGGGAGTGATTAGCGCTAGTTGGAGAAGTGTCCAGAATGCTGCATTATGGTGGGGGCAGTGGTCAGGAGAGAGGGAGTGTCATTTACTTCCATAATAAGAGCTATCATCCTATATGCATTTTAGAAAGACACATTGCTTCCTTGAGGTCTAAGCTTCAGGCCTCTAACTACCATCCTAGATTTATTATTCCTAGGTATTAAAATGTAAAATGTTCTCATCTTCCACATTCTTATTCCTTGAGTATAATTTTGAAAAAGATTCCCCCAAAGAAAGTGAATTTTAAAGTAGCATTAATGATGATCCTTTCTTCACGTTGTTGGAGGGGAGGCTTTGTTCTTTTTCTTGTGCTGTTTTGTTTTTAGGAATATAAGGACAAGAAAACATGCCTCTGAACAGAGCTGATATTCCTTTCTTTCCACAAGGGTAGCAATCATTTTGAGGTTGCAGACATTTTCTTGAGATGTTTGGGTCTGTTCTCTCTGAGGGGATTCAATTTAATCAGAGATTTAGAAATATTCTGTTATCTACTAAAGATATGCTGATTTTAACTGATTTACTGTTGTTCTTGGAAAATTGAAGAAATGTTCAGAGATTTAGGTTAGAGAAATATGTTTTTCATAATTTTTTCTTCACCAATAAAGTAAGATCAGAAGTTTATCAATTTCATGCTTTTTACTCTGAAAGGTACAGCGAGGCCTTAGGCACAAGTAGATTTCTGGAACCAGTAGATTTCATAAATTTGGACTAAATTGTATCGGGCATGGAGTGCTGCCAAATTCTAATTCATTAGTTCACTGCTTGGCAGAGTTTCTTTTCCTATCAACAGTAAAACACACAGGTTTTTTCTGGGGATATGGAATCTTCTCTCTTCCAAAAGGCAGCTAATGCTTTTATTTAACGTAAAATTTATAATTCTTAGAACAAATATGACACAAAAAGGTCTTGTAAGTTCTGCAGTTCTAAGAAGATAACATTGGGGTTAATTTGTGAAATATCATTCAAATTTCTCCCATGTAACTTGAGATGAGTGTTTTAAGAGATGATAAATCCTTAAGAAACTTTTAGTTCACTCACATAGTCCTGCAACAAAAAAATTATCTCCCTTTAGGCTAAATGATGATACTGGACCCATGATTGCATCGCAGCTTTGGTCCCTTAAAAGGAAGTGTAACCTAGAATTGGATGGAGATGTTCCCTGTCACTCTCCTATGGCTGATACTTCCTGAGAGGCTTGTACAAGGCCTCTAAAGCATATAGTCCCTGAGTATAATTATGTTTTTCTCCTTCTGATTATTATATGCATCAGTTATGATTGACCAAAAAGATGATTTTTATCTTCATTTAACTATTGTATAAAATCTTTGTCAGCTTGTATTAACGGAAGAGAAGCATTCCCAATTGTTACTTGGCTCTGTGAAACGAACTCATTGAATCATAGGGGTCGTCCAGATCTAACATTATGGGATTTTAGATTGAACACCTTCCTCTTAGATTCCCTACCTAAGTTGAAATTATGCCCGTTTCTTTCAAGCAAATAATCAAAGAAGTTGCAGCTATCGGTTTACAGTAGAAAACAATTCTGCTTCTTTTTGTGTCTCAGACACATACACCCACACCCAGAAATGCTTAAAGAGAAATGGAAAAGGAGGTGGGATATAAGGTCATGTTCTTTTAATGCAGTAAATGTTATTATTTCTAAAGAGGAAGAAATGAGGGAATATAAAAGAGTGAAGAAAAGATTCTGTCTCTATTTATCAAAAGTTTGACTTCAGTAGCAGAAAAAAATATAGCAATAAATGTCCCTATTTCAAGAAAGTACAGAGATAAACCCGCAAATGTGATAAAAACAAAACACAACAAAACAATGAACTATAAGTATTCATGGACGGATAAGTTCTGAACAGAATGGCCAAAGAGATCCTCAAGAAGAAGGTGACCTTTCCACTAGATTTCGAAAAAGATTGGGAATTTTTCTGGAATCAAATGGGTAGGGGCAGAGAAAAAGGCAGTGTAAAGTAGAAGTCGTATATGGGGTATGTTGAGTCCAGTTTTACCATAGATTAAGTTTTATTTAGTCGGTGGACAGTGGGAAGCAATTGGAAGGTCTTGGACAGGGAAGATTCACATTTAAAGTTGGTTAAATAAGAAGGTTATCCTAGCTGTGGCATGTAGGTTGGATTGAAGGGAATTAACCATTAACTCTGTTTGCAGATAGTAGTGCAGCAGGGAAATATAGTCTTCTTGGAGTTCTGTTAGGTTAGTGAACACAACCAAATACCTACGGTTACAAAGGGTGAGTAATATTAATAGTCACTCCATTTTCCAGTGGTTTTATTGGTAAGTCAAAAAAAAAAAAAGAATGTTAGTTGTAAATGGTTCTCTAATTAGAAATTGTTGATCTCATTCCTAGATATAATTACAGGCACTTATTTTTGATGTATTGTGTTTAAGAATCACATGATTTAAAATGCTTATTATTAGAGCAAAACTAAGATTGAGTGGAGGAACACCATGGGGCCATTGAAATGAATATGAAAGCTGATAATTATATTTTTGATTAACATTTTTCCAAGATATTATAGTTTTTTCCATCTTTTTTTACCTGACAATGCTGTCAAAACATGGCTTAAAAATGTAATAATCTCTATTAATACTGATTTTTTCTGACTTGTATGGAAAGTAATGTCTTGGGCTTTTTGTTTTGATTAAACTCATTATGTTTTATCATTTAAATATGGATTGCAAATATTTCTTCCTATATTTGACCTCAAAAGATTTTTAGCTTTGGAATTTTGGCTTTAAAAGTGAGTATCAGTTACTTTTGCAACCAAGAACTATTGTAACCTTGAGTCTTAGTTTCTTTCTTTGGAAAATGGGGAATTTAAAAATACTATACAGGGTGTTTTAAGGATTAAATATGCTAATTTGTGTTAAAGTATTCAGATAAAAGCAGTTTTTTTAATTTATATCTTTTTTTTTAATTTCAGAATATTACGGAGGGGGGCCAAACGTTTTGGTTACATGAATTGCTTTTGTACAGTTTGAGTCAAAGTTGTAAGTGTGTTCGTTATCCAGATAGTGTGCACTGTACCCATTAGGTGTGAATTTAACCATCCCCACCTCCCCTCTTCCCACCTGCTGATTTTCCTTGAATTTTACTACCATATGTGCACATAAGTATTGATCTGTAAGTTTCAATTTACTAGTGAGTACATATGGTTTTTATTCTTCCATTCTTGTGATATGTCACTTAAAAGGATAGTCTCCAGTTCCATCCACGTTGTTACAAACGGTTCACCATTTTTTTTATGGCTGAATAATACTCCATGGTATGCATATACCACATTTTATTGATCCACACATGTATTGATGGCCACTTGGGTTGTTTCCACATCTTTGTAATTGTGAATTGTGCTGCAGTAAACATTCGAGTGTCAGTGTCTTTTTAATAGAATGTCTTTGCACCCTTTGGGTTAATACTCAGTGGTGGGATTGCTGGAACAAATGATAGTTCTACTTTTAGTTCTTTGAGGTATCTCCATACTACTTTCCATAGAGGTTGTACTAGTTTGCAGTCCCACCAACATTGTATAAGTGTTCTTTTCTCTCCACATCCTCACCAGCATCTGTTGTTTTGCGACTTTTTGATACAGTCATTCTCACTGGAGTTAGGTAATATCTCATTGTGGTTTCGATTTGTATTTCCCTGATGATTAGAGATACTGAGCATTTTTTCATATGCTTATTGGCCATTAGTCTGTCTTCTTTTGAAAAGCTTCTGTTCATGTCTTTTGCCCACTTTTTAATGGTGTTGTTTGATGTTTTCTTGCTGATATACTTGAGTTATTTGTAGATTTTGGTTATTAGCCAGCCCTTTATTGGATATATAGCATGTAAATATTATCTCCCATTCTGTAAGTTGTCTATTCCCTCTCATGATAGTTTCCTCGGCTGTGCAAAAGCTTTTTAATTTGATCAGATCCCATTTATTTATTTTTATTGTTGCTGTGATTTCCTTTGGGGTCTTCTTCATAAATTCTTTGCCTAGGCCAACATCTATAAGAGTTTTTCCCTCCTCTTCTTCTAGAATTCCTATAGCTTTGTGCCTTAGGTTTAAGTATGTTATCCATTGTGAATTAATTTTTGGGAGTGGTGAGAGGTGTGGATCCTGTTTCACTCTTCTACATGTGGCTATCCAATTTTCCAAGCACCATTTATTGAATAGGGATTCTTTTCCCCATTGTATGTTTTTTTCTGCTTTGTCAAAGATCAGATGGCAATATGAGGATGCTTTTATATCTGGGTTCTCTGTTCTGATCGATTGGTCTGGGTCTCTGTTCTTGGGCCAGTACCATGCTGTTTCAGTTACTATAGACTTATAGTATAGCTTGAAGTCTAGTAAAGGGATGCCTCTTGATTTCTTCTTTTTGCTTAAGGTTGTTTTGGCTATTCAGGGTCTTTTATGGTTTCATACAAAGTATAGAATTATTTTTTCTAGATCTGCAAATGACCTAAGTACTTTAATGAGTATTGCATTAATCTGTAAATCACTTTGGGTAATACAGACATTTTAACAATGTTGGTTCTGCCAATCCATGAGCACGATATATTTTTGCATTTGTTCACATCCTCTGCAATTTCCTTTCTCAGTGTTTTATAGTTGTCCCTGTAGAGGTCTTTTACCTCCTTGGTTAAATATATTCCTAGGCATTTAAAAATTTCTTGTTGCTATTGCAAAAGATATTGAGTCTTTGATTTGATTGTCAGCTTGACTGTCGTTGGTGTATAGGAATGCTACTGATTTGTGTACATTGAATTTGTAACCTGAGACTTGCTGAATTTATTTATCAATTCCAGGATTCTCTTGGCATAATCTTTGGGGTTTTCTAGATGTAAGATAATATCATCAGCAAAGAGTGATAGTTTTATCTCTTCTTCCTCCATATGGATACCCTTGATTTCTTTCTTTTGCCTGATTGCTCTGGCTAGGACTTCCAGCACTATGTTGAACAGAAGTGATGACAATGGGCAACCTTGTCTGGTTCTAGTTCTAAGTGGGAATGCTTTCAGGTTTTTGTTTTTCTTTTTTTTTATTTCAGCATGATGTTGGCTGTGGGTTTGTTGTATATTGCTTTTATAATATTGAGGCATGCTCCATCTATGCCTATTTTCTTAAGATTTTATCATAAAATGGTGCTGAATTTGGTCAAATACTATTTCTGAATCTATTGAGAGGATCATATGGTCTTTGTTTTTGCTACTATTCATGTCATTAATCAAATTTATAGACTTGTGTATGTTGAACCATCCTTGTATCTGTGGGAAAAAGTCCACTGAATCATGGTGGACTGTTTTTTTTTTTTTTTTCTGATGTGCCCCTGAGTTCGGTTTGCTAGGAGTTTATTGAGATTTTTGCATCTCTATTTATACTCCATATTGGTCTGTTTAGGAGTTCTATTTCTTTCTGATTGAGCCTAGGGAGGTTGTGTGTTTCCAAGAATTTGCCCATTTCCTCAATGTTTTCAAGTTTATGTGCATATAGACTTTTAAAGTACTCAGAGATGATATTGTGTGTTTCCATGGTATTGGTTGTAATATCTCCTTTTTCATTTCTGACTTACATTATTAGGGTCCTTTCTTTTCAGTTGCTGGTTAATGTAGGGAGAGATCTGTCAATTTTGTTCCTCTTTTCAAAGAAGCAACTTTTTGTTTCATTAATCTTCTATATAAATTTTGTTATCATTTTCATTTAGTTTTGCTATGACATTCATTATTTCTTTTCTTCTGCTGGGTTTGGGATTGGTTTGCTCCTCCTTCTCTAATTCCTTAAGATGATTCAATAGATTATTGATTTGTGATCTTTCTGTTGTTTGGATGTAGGCACTTATGGCTATGAATTTTTCTCTTATAACTACTTTTGCTAAATCCCACAGATTTTGATAACTTGTGTCCCCTTTGTCATTTAGTTTAAAGAATCTTTTGATTTCCATCTTAATTTCCTTGTTGACCAAATACCTATTCAGCAGTAGGGTGTTTAATTTCCATGACTTTGTGTAGAGTTGAATGTTTCTGATGGAGTTGATTTCTAATTTTACTCCACTGTGGTCTGAGAAGATACGTGGTATAATTTTTATTTTTTTAGATTTATTGAGGTATGTTTTATGGCTTAGGATGTGAACAATCTTAGAGAATGGTCCATGAGCTAATGAGAAGAACATATATTCAGTAGTTTCGGGGTAGAATATTCTGTAAATGTCTCTTAGGCACATTTTTTTCTAGAAATCTATTTAAGTGCATCATTTCTTTGATTATTTTCTGCTTGGAGGGTCTGTCTTCTTCTGTCAGTGGGGTGTAAAAATCCCTGGCTATTACAATGCTGCTCTTTATCATTTTGCTTAGATCAAGTACAATTTACTTTACGAATCTGAGTGCATCCAAGTTAGGTGCATAAATATTTAGGACTGTTACGTCTTCTTGTTGAATTGTTGTCTTCACCATTATACAATGACCATCTTTGCTTTCTTTACTTTTGCTGATTTGAAGTCTCTGTTATCTGATAAGAGAATGGCTACCCCAGCTTTCTTTTGGTTTCCATCTGCATGGAATATTGTTTTCCATCCCTTCACCTTGAGTCTGAATGAGTCTTTGTGGGTTAGATGTGTTTCCTGGAGATAGCAGGTACTCGTCTTGTACTTTTAATCCATTTATCCAGCCTATGTCTCTTGAGTGGGGAATTCAAGCCATTTACATTTATTGAAAAAATCGATAAGTGGAGTTCATTTCTGTTCATCCTGTTGAGTAGAACTTTATTGCTTTGTTTTACCTCTTGAGCCATTGTGGTATCCAGGCTCTGTCCTTTAGTTTTTAGGTGGTTTTACATTGGCGAGTGTCTATTGTGCTGATCAATGTATAATTAGGTCTGAGTACTTCCTGCAGGTCAGTTCTGGTCTTGATAAATTCCCTCAGTGTTTGCTTGCCCGAGAAAGACTTTATTTCTCTCTCATATAAGAAATTTAATTTTGTAGGATACAAAATTCTAGGCTGGGCATTATTCTGTTTTAAATAATGAGAATGGGGCTCCAGTCCCTCTGGCTTGTAAGGTCCCAATTGAGAAGTCTACAGATAGTTTGATGGGTTTTCCTTTATAAGTTACCTGCTGCTTTCACCTTATGACTTGTGGGAGTGCCTCTTTCATGTGTAGTTTGGCCAGTCCAATGACTTTGTGTCAGTGGTGATTGCCTCTTCACAATGTATCTCTCAGGGGTCCTTTGAGCTTCTTGAGCCTGGATATCTAGATTTCTAGCAAGGCCAGGGAAATTTTCTTTGATTATTTCCTCAAATAGGTTTTCTAACCCTTGTGTATTTTCTTCTTTGCCTTCAGAGATGTCTATGATTCTTATGTTGGGCCTCTTTGCATACTCCCATATTTCTTGTAGGTTTTGTTTGCTTCTCTTGTTTCTCGGTTCTTTCTCTTTGATGGACTCGTTTAACTCAAAGGTGTTATCTTCAAGCTGTGAGATTCTCTCTTCTGCCTGATCTAGCCTACTATTAAGGCTTTCCACTGTGTTTTGTATTTCCTTGGATGAATTTTTCATTTCCAGAAGTTGTGTTTGATTTTTTTTTAATAACTCGATTTCCTTAGTAAATTTTTTATTCATTTCCTGCATTGTTTTTGTGGTTTCTTTGTGTTGGGTTTCTATTTTCTCTTGCATTTCATTGAGCTCCCTTACCATCCATATTTGAAATTCTCCCATCTGTCATTTTAATCTTTTCAATTTGGTTGGTATTCATTGGTAGGGAGTTATTATTTTCTTTTGAGGGTATCCTTTCTCTATGATTTTTCATGTTTCCAGAGTTCTTTCACTGATTCCTTCTTATCTGGCCTCTCGGTCAAGACCTGGGTGTACAAGGCCTAGCTTATAGGCCTGTCTCTGGGTCCCCAAGGATCAATCCCTGAGCATGCCAGAGAGAGGAGTGCTGGTCCTGTTTCCTATGGGGTGTTCTAGTAGGTTTGGTGTACTTGTTGAGTGACCTCTGACCTGCTGTCTGCACCTCTTTCCAACTGTGTGTAGTGAGTTATGTCCCCCAGCTTACTCTTGATGACGGCAGGTGGTACCTGTGAGGGCAAATCAGCCACACCCTGTTTGCTTGAGTCGGAAGATACTATGATGGGCTATATCATAGTTCTCCCTGTCATTGGTTGATATTTGTGTGATAGAGCCAGCTGCTGAGATGTTCTTTTGTGTCGATGGTAGACTCTGGTCCCCCAGGTGGAGTTCTTAACTGCCCCAAGCTTTAGGAGGGACCCAGTAGCTCCCATGTGGTTTCTTGATCTCCAATACCACTGAGGTAGGGGGAGAAGCAAGGCAATTCATGGCTAGGTTGTGGGAGACTGAAAGACTTTGCAAAGTCTAGGTGGGGCTCAGAGGTTACTTTTCCAGCCACTAGGGGAGCCAATGGTAGGCGGATAAGGACAAGTTCTCCAAAGTAGGAGGGTTGTTCATGGGGGAGGAGCCTAAATTGTTGTATGTTACAGCCCCAGGCTGAGTTCTTTCTGAGACATCTAGTAGTACAGTTTTTCTGTGGGGAGGGCTGGGTGCTCCCCCAAATGGCCACTCCTTGGGCCTCCACACACCCTATAAGGTTGAGTCAGTAAATGCTATAAAGGGCATTCAAGTTGACCTTCCTGCCAGTAGGTGGTGCTTGCCAGAAGGAACACACTGCAATTTGGTTTTGGGTCCTGTGATTGGCTCTAGTCCCTCAGTAGTAGCACTTGAATGCCCCAGGTAGTGGGTGGGGCCCTGGAACTTCCAGCTGAGTCCTTATTCTCTGCCACAGCAGAGGCAGGTGGGGGAGTGCAGCTGGCTAAAGTGGCCCCACCCAACCAAAAAGTCAGCTTGTGGAGGCAGGTCTGTCTGAGTTTCACAAACTGGTCGTCTGTAGTGGGCCTTACTCCTCTCCCTCCTCCTCTACTCCACGGTGTATCCCCGGCATCTGACAGCAGGCAGGAGTCTAAGCCAGCTGAGCTCCCCCAATGACTGTGCTGTGGGTTGGGAGTAACAAGACTCAGGATCCTGGCCTGAGCTGAGAGTGCAGCCCTCCTGTCGGGGAAGGAATGCCCCACGAGCACATTGCAGCTGGGGCCCACACTGCACTTTACTCCCTGATCTGCCTACATGGGTTCCCTCACCTCCCTAGACCAAGAAGGTCTGTCCTGAGTTGCCCATGGGGGACCAATGTCCCTCTGCCTCGGGGTATGTCCTGCCCTGATGGAGCCCCTGAGCAGGGAAGCCTGGCAAGCAGGAAGCTCACAGTCTGAGCACCCCTCGGTCCACTGAAGGACCCCAAGAGGAAATGCCTGAGTCCCACATTCTGTGAAAGACTCAGTGTGGTGACCCAATTGTCTCTCTGAGCAGCCACAGGTTGGGGAGGTAAAAAGTCTATATGGAGGAAAGCCAGCACTCTGGTCATCTCTGACCCTCTCTGTGGGAGGCAGTCTGACCAGAATATCCAGGCTCTGGGGTCACACAGATCACCCAGACCCACTGGACCCCTGTGGCTCCTGCAGTCTGGGCCAGAGTTGAGAAATGTCTATGTGGGAATGAGCAGGGTGAAACCTGAGGAATTGAAGCCCCCCTGGGGTAGGACAAAGGTGCACAGTGAGTGGAGAAGCAATATGGCACCTGCCTTCTAGGCTGAGGTCTGTTGGGGTGAGAAGTGCCCCAGCAGGGCTGGGAACGTGGTGCCCTGTCCACAAGCACTTCCCAGCTCACTGGTGGCAGCAGCCTCTGGACTCATGTGTGCAGAAAGTCTCTCCAGCAGCTCTGGATCCCACTGACTGTCAGAGATGTAAGGGAGAGAGAAACAAACTGCTCCACCTGCCCTTCTCCCTGGACTCTAAGCCTCTTGGGGGTTGATCTTTGCTGATACCCTGCTACTTCTTGTTCTGTACTATACCTTCTTTCTGTGGAGTCTCCCAAAGGCTCTGGCACTCTTCCTTCAGACCCACATCTGATCTATGTCTGTCTGTCTGTTCGTTTTTATTATTTCATCTAAAACTTCTTACTGAGATGCTCTGGCAGCTGGTGTCTCCAGTCAGCCATCTTGATCCCCTAAAAGCAGAGTTTTTAAACACTATACAAATGTATTTTTATTGCTACTGCCATTCCCTAGTTTTAAAGTTAATAATCTTAGATTTTTCTATAGAAAGAAAAAACTTTTAAAGGAATTTTTCTTCACAGAAGTAGAAATTGCAATTCCCTTGTGATCTTAGGGTAACAAGTAATCATTAAAAAATCAAATAAAAATTCATGACCATTAAATTAGTATTTATAGTCTGATTGTCCCTTTAACATTACTTTGTTTTGCATGAAAGTAGAGGTTTTCTTCAGATTTGTTTCTTTTCTTTCCTTTCCTGCAAATACGATGATAATGATAATCACATTAATGAATATTTATCAAGTCCTAACATTATGCTGGGCACTATATTTAAAATAAGATATCTCACTGAATTCTTATTACACCTGTAACGGGGTACTATGATTATAAACATTGCATAAATTAAAAAATGAGACTTAGAAATATTAAAAATATATCCAGCATGACACAACTAGGAAGTGAAGCAAAGTTGCAGCTCAGGCAGTGAGCATCAGGAGCCCACGTCCATGCTATATTATGCTCGCTGTTTTCATATTGATAAGAAGGTTTTCAAGATTCAAAAATTATAGTAGGGCAGGTCTCTGTCTTAGCATTTTTTTACATAATTATTCATCTTAATATTCCTTTAAGAGATCTGCCATGGTATTGACACATATTTGGCCAGTAAATATATTTGAAGGACCATATAGTAGGTTAGAGCAGGGATTTGGGAGCTCAGGTTTGAGCATGAACCTGAGGATAAAAATATCCTTAAGCTTTGTCCCATACATGCCTTACTTGCCTTACCATAGTTGCAGCCCTGTAGCAGATGCTCAGTAAAAGTTTGCTTCATTGGATGATTCATTCTTGAGGAGACCGACAAGGCTATGTAATAGTCTTACATCATAGGAATCAAAAACATAACGTACATTTTTTTAAAAAATCAAAGTAACTTGCTTATTCATTAAATTCATCCTGGGACAGTTTTCAGTGGCTACATTTTTGTAATTTCACATACAGACCCAAACCTTAAAGAACATGAAACCTCTAGGCCTGGATAAGCTTCTTCTCAGGATTTCAGTGGTAAGTAAAAATGTCTTTACAATATGTGTAAAGAACGTAGAAAAGGACTTCAAAGGACATGGGAGAAAAAAATGACTGAAGTAAAAATGCTAAGTTTTAAATTTAAATGAATATGTTGATTGATTCAGAAAAGTGGTAATTTTAAAAAGAATGTTGGCTTCATTTGCCTTAATCTTTTCATTTAAAATTAAAACTTGCACGGGTGTTCTAACCAAATGCTGGTTATTGCATATAACAAGAAACAACATAATTTACTTTTTTCTTTTTTTTCCTTCCCTGTGATTCATTGCACATGTTGCAATGAATGTCGCTGTTACCTAGGAGAGGAGCCAGTGTACATCAGCTGTAAAAATCCAAAGAATATAAGTATTCCTATAATTGGTCCCTAACTGTCTGGGGAGAGCTGCTTCACACAAAGAAATGGTCTTGAACAAATCTTATTCGATGTATATTTCCTTCAAATCACAAAGGGGAAGAAAAATACAAATTCCAATTAATGTAATTTTGCAGGGGGAAAAAAAAAAGACATGGAAGTTATCCTTAACATCCTCAATATGCTTATAAATTCTCAAAGCCACTGAGACTTAGTGAATTCTGAGGACTTAAAGTATGTTAAAAAGATAGACCCACATTTAAATGCTGATCTCAACTTTTCACTGGGGACCACTAAAAAGCCTTTCAGAAGAAAAGACCAGGATCAGCAAAACATGAAATCATTATAGCAGCAGACTTTCTAGGTCTGCTTTATATTATACTTTTGAGAAGGACATTTGTTTAAGGATATGATGGTTTTATCCTGCATGTAAAGCAAACTCATTTATCAGGGTAGGGGGTAGGAGGAAAGGAAGGATGGAATGCTTTGACTGTGAGGTCACAGGCCAAAACCAAAAAGGGAACCGGCCCAGGTCCCAGCTATTTTTTTTTAGCAATTCATCTGCAAAAGCATCCTTTTAAAATCCAATGAAGGAAAATATGAACAGTGGATATTATAAATGTGTCTGTGAAATATAAAGAGATAATTTTGGCTATTGAAAAGGTGGTATTAATAGGACAGTCCCCAAATTTTCTAGCCTTCTTTCAAAATTACTCGATCTCAGTTATTATCCCTTTTGGTTTAAAAATAAATAACTGGATAGGGCACCCTCTTCAAGCGTATTAACATAGCTGTGAACGTTAGCCGAAGAGGTCACTTTAAAGAAAGACAAGCATAGATTTTCTCCAGGCCTGGTGCAGGCTGCCTGAACAGGACAACCAAAGACTGGGCCCTGACCCTTTGGACATAACCAAATAGCATGTTATTGCTATCCTAGTAGCGTACACATTCACAATTTTATATTTATGATGTGTACCTGCTCTCATGCTTTCCTCCTGCCCCACTTCCACCTCTGTTATTAAAAAGTGCAATAAGTAGATACGAATAATGGCAAAGAGAAACCATTTTATTTTTTCAAAAATTGCTTCTCACTCAAAACAAAATGAAGGTCTGATAGAAAGTTTAAGCATCCTAGCATCCTATGTTCAGCTGTTGATAATAAGAAATTCAATGAAAAAGAATGTTAAGCCTAAAAACAATGGTTCAGGAAGCCTTTTCAGATGAACTGTAATACCTGGAGAATAAAAAAAAAAAAATGCTATAAGCCACATGAGGGGAACAGAGAAATGGTCCATTACAGCATCTTTCCTACATTGTTTATTTACTTTGTGTGTATAACAATGTTTCCACTTGCCTCTGGGCATCCATATAACATTATTCAAAAACGTAAATGAATAAACTTTAAAATCACAGAATAACAGTTGTTTCTTGACAAACTAGAATCTCACTTTCTATCAGAACAGAGAGAAGGGGTGTGTGGGGTGGAGGGAGCTTCAATATTTATATTTACTTTATGAAAATGTTCAGAAAAAAACTGATCTTAAGTGGAAGTTTGTTTTGACTGAAGTAGGCTTTTCTGGCAGAGTACTTTTAATAAAAAAGAAAGAAGTTGCCAGTTATCAACAAGCATTGAAAGCATTTCAAAATTGGAACCCCTTCATAAGTCCTTAATGTAACCACTGCCGCTTCTAAATGTGAATAGTCTCAAAGATTCCTGGAAGGATCTATTTTGGCTAGGGTCATTTGGTGGTTTCTGATGTGCCATGCATATTTCTGTGCACTTTACAAAATTTACTGTGCAGATGATTTTTTCAAAGATTTTCATTGACACAAATAATGGCAGAAAGCCTGAATTAAGATGTCCATTCGAACAAACCAAGGACAGTCATTCTGTTTTGTTTGTTTGGTTTGGTTTATATTTTAGAAATTTGGCTTCAAAATTATAACAGTAAATTTCATCTGGGGGAAGAATACGTGACTTGTGATATTCTTCATTGTACAAATCATCATATATTCACATTCATTTTGTATGTATTTTATATATGTTTAGTTTTGTAACACCTTAATTTGCAAAGTAATTTATCCTGAGCATGTAGCTTCATTAACTAAAATCTTAGCAAGGGCTTTATTAAATACAAGGATTTCAGCTCTTTTTCAATATTGGATATAACAGAGAGACTGTTAGCATGAATTTCCTAGAAACATTTGAAGACATTTCAATGTCATTTTATGTTGACTGAAATGAAACGTGTACTATTTCCTCAATTACCTGCCTAAAACATTCAGCAAAAAGAGACCTATTAAATCTGAAGATTAAAGGCAAGCCATCTTTATAGCAGACAAAATTAATTCTTAAACTTATTGCCTTGCAAGTTAAGGGAAAAGGACTTTCTGATGATACATATTAAGACCCTATAATGTCATCTTTCAAAAGCAAGTGTTAATATAAAATCCTTATAAAATATGATTTTGGTGTCATTTTATTGACAGATATATCATCTATTCTGAAGTTGGAAGAATGTCATTGAAGTGACTTTCTAAACACTTCAGGAAGCCTTTTCATTCATTGTGCTAGTATATTTTATATCCTATAAAATATAGTACAGTAACCATCCAGGAGTAATTTGACTTCTGAGATGGACTAGTTTGCATTAATACCTCCCTTAGTCTTTATCCATAAAAGATTCCTGTTACTTATTTCTGGATTTGAAGTCATACATCTGAACATATTACTGAAGCATCAAAAGGTGTTCTTTGTATACTCTACTGTTTTATACAATAGGGCTTACAGAATAAACTATAATGCAGATGATAATAATACTAGGATAAGATACGCTTTCCTATTATTCATGAACAGTTTCTTTTATTGAGGCATCATACTTTGTTTTAATTAACACTCTTGAGCTTCTGTGGCACTAAATAAAGTGCATAAAATCCCTCAAAATTCCTATCATGTACGAGAAAGGAAGAACAAAAAAATTTGACAAGGTAATAATAATTAATTCAGAACACTTGAAAGAAACCTAAGCATCTTAATAGAGAGGTACTTCATTTACAAACATCTTGTTCAGACTAACTCAAAAGTCATTGAAGAATCCTACTTCTTTGGGTTTTGATACTGATATTTAGACATTCATCCAAAGGCAGCTTTGGATAGTCATCATGCATACAGGTTGAGATAGATTTCCTTTTTTTTTACTGTCATCATTGCATTGTATTGTGGTATCTTACAGATTTTCTCTTAAAACCATAGAGAAAATGAATATCTGATTTAAGAGAACTCTCACACCCCTATTATTTTTTATGTCAAACACCAACGATGATAGGGAATCTGAAAATCTGTGAACACCCCTACCTCCTAATTCAATCCATGAGGTACTTATAAAATAGGGCAATTTATGTGATTTAGTATCCACAGGAAATTATTGTAGAAATTCAGGGGGTCAAAGTGACAGGTGGGATTTAAATCACTGACAAACATGAGAGGTTTTAATTCAAAAAAAATGTGACTGCTGAAACAGCATTTCTCATTTCTTACTATTTTGTTTTGTATGAAGAAAATACATAATGAATTATGGAAACTTTATATATCCTCTTTGCCTGTTTTTCTCCTAATGCATACCATGCTAACCTTTTATCAACAGCTTTAAAAAGTAAGTAGAATAAATTGTTAGGAACATTGGATCTGATATACAAACTTATTCTTTGGACATGCTATTAGCATTGTTCAGTAGTGAATGAAAATAATCATTTATACAGGGATTTAAGACCCTTGACATTTTTACTTTTTCAATGTCAGTTTGGTATATGGCAAGTGTCTAATGTTTTACACATTTAATACATGTACTTGTTCCAAGAACTATAGATGTTTCCCAGTATGAATATTATATAAAATTTATGAATTTTTCACTAATTAACTGAGGTGGCTCAGAATTAATAGATATTTGTTCTTTATTTGAACTGTATTTTCTTTAGTAATAACAACAATAATAAAATATTACTGACAGCAAGGCTCTTCTTATATGATCGTTATTAATGAGGATGAAAAACAAAAATGAAAAACAAGATCATTGTTCCTAAGAGACAGTTACCACAAATTTTACAAAGTCATAGCACCTTCTTCCTCTTCTGTTTTAAAACGTTTTCTTCCTTAAATTGTTCCCTAGCAAATAAGACCACTATCATTAAAGCAAATTAAAAATCTCTTTTGGAAATTATGTGGCAACACCATGAAGGGGAATTGTTGTTCTAAAGAATTCTATTTGCATTTCCTCTTTATATATTTTAATGTTAGAAAGTTCTTCAAATGTACCTTTTTGCCATTTTTAGGCTTAAAGAGTTCCTCTGTAATAGTTTTGCCCTTCGGGGAGATATGACACCTCATCCCTCAAGGGAAGAAATAGAAAGTGGGTTTTCTGGCAGTGTTTTTTCTCCCAAAATGTACAAGTGCATAATGCTTATGACTCCCCCTACTATCTGTAGGGAGGCACTTCTTCAATTTCCCTTTCATAGTCTACCTAAAGCATGCAACTGCCATGAAAACTTTAAATGAGATCGAATTTAACATAGGCTGTTGGATGGAGGACTCGGTCACTGAGCAGGCGTATCCCTCACCCACAATCTCACTGCCCCAGAGTTGGATCTGTTGTCTGCCCAGCAGTATCCCCTTCCTTTCTTACTAGATTTTTGTGATTTTCCTGAAGCAGTAAGCTCAACAGAGAAAGAGCATATTCTCAGAAAGCTCTCCTACTTTTTTTGATTTAAATACTACAGATGTATTTTCTTATTAGACCATTTTGGAGGAAATGGGATGGCTGAATGTTACTATTCAGTTTATGGATAAAAGTAAAGGAAAGAAGAGATGAGTAACCTGGCACTTGATCCATATTTCCTTATTATGTTCATCTACATTATGAAGTCAGTGTGACCAGACCAATTTTCCAATAACTAGCAGAGGGAAAACTATACAAAACCATAAAACCTGGAGCACACTAAATTTAACCACAAGGTTTCTTAATTCTAAACCTTAAATTCCTTAACATTAAATCCTCTTCTACCTTATAGGATTGTTGTAAAGCTCAGTTTAGGACATTTACAGGAAAGTGTAAAGAGTAAATTGTATAAAAACAAGTTATTAAAACAATTATAATAATCTTATTGCTATCCAAGATACTAATGATGTAGTTGATGAAACAATCTTATTTTGATGTATTTAATATATGTTTTAAGGGAAATAAGCAGATTTCTTAAATGCTTGTTTCTTCATTTCATTGCTCTCATAAAATTTATCAGTTTGTTTCTAAGTTTTACAAAGGTTTCCATTTCAGAAACCAAACAGTGATATCCTTGGAATTTATTTAGATTCATTCATTCTTTTAACATTTTAATTTTACCTTCTTTAATACCACTGTGCACTCTCAGAGGTTATCTTTGTTCATATTGTACTCTTTGTTTGAGCACATACTTAAGCCAAACACTTTTAATTGCCAGGAGCAGAGTAGTGAACTAAGCTGTTACCTTTATTTTCATTTAAAGTTCAAACATCAGGTATGAATGGGACCATTGAAACTGTTGCTGATTTAAAAGCCACAAAATTAATGTGAATTATAAGCCCTGATTGTTAAAATACTGGTTTTTGATATAGAATCAGTTTGAGCCCTTTGTCCTAGGTCTTTGATGTAGAGCAATTTTATTTCTATATTGAATCAATGTAAGATCCTCACCAAGGTAATTAATGGTGATAAATGGAACCCAGATAAAAGTCTATTAAAACTTATAAATTTACTAGACCATACAAAAGTGTAATTCTGTTTGACTTTCCTAAAACTTGCAGTAGCAGAACAATGGGAGGAAAATGGATTAATTGTCAACATTCTGGATCCAAATGAACCAAATGATCCAAATGGATCCAAATCCATATTCTAATATTTCCATGTATCTTCCTAGGCTGTCATATCAGGAAAATTGTTTGTTCTTTTGATGGTAACATAAAACCACAGTCACCAACACCACCACAATATTTTCTAACCCAAAGTGCATTTAGGTAATTGTCTAAAATTGTTTCACATAAACTTTAAAATTCCATATTTGTGTATGGTGTAGAGGAAAGTCTTACAGCCTCTGAAGGTACTAACACTTTGAAAATAAGGAATTACTGGTGCCCAGAATGCACTCCATATGATGTTGACAGAAAATAATGAATGAAAAAGATGGGGAAACATCTTAGTTGAGACCTAGGATCATAGTTACTCTGCATAATCTGATACTGATACATGACTCTGTTTTCCACCTTTCATCTTCTCACTGCTAACCTTTCATTCCACCTGCTTTTCAACTCTTCTTTTACCACTCAGCCCACCATTCTTATTCAATACGTGCTCATCTCTCTTTATTTTTGTCCATCTTAAGGATTTGTGGAATTCCAAACAAAATAAATAAAGCCATTCTAAACTTTTTACTTTAGGCCTCTAATTGCTATTAATCATGTATTTTTTTTTTTCTTTTGTCCATTGTTAGGAATTTAGTTCCTTACCTCTTTTGATGGCCAAAGTTGCTCTGAAAAGACAGTTTGCAATAAGACGTAAACAGCAAAATAGCAAGTATTACAAACAAATGAAGGAAAAAAATGCAAAAGAAAAAAAACTGGAGTCTTAAAATTGACTCAGGACAGAATGTTGTTCCCTGAAGGACCATGCAAGACACACAATGTTCACATCATACTTGACTTTACACTTTCCGGTAGCCAAGATGAGGAGAGAAATGTCCTACACAGGATCCATAGTGTCCAGAGCATGTTTTTATCCAAATTTAAACACAAAGTTTTTGTTACTCTAAGAGGAGATAAACATGTCTTCTGATGGTACAAATAAACAAATCAATGGCAAAGGCGCATTAGAATTAACTAGGGGGAGGGTTTAAGAAGTACCAGTTACAGGCCTCACCCCAGATAAATTAAATTAGAAACTTTGTGGGTGGAAACCAAGAATTATTGTGTTTTTAAATGCACTGAATGTAATCATAAAGTACCTCAGGTTGGAGAGCACCTGATCTGCTCCACACCTCTAGGAGACAGGATTAATTTCTTGACTTGAAGTAGCTAAACACTAGATGTATGCACTTATCGTTATCATTCTCCTGAGTTTTCTGATTTCTACATCAAAGGGTTTGAATTAGTTACTTTAAAGGGTCAAGTTTGCAATATTTTCCTCCTTGTTCTTGCACCAGTGGACTGGCTTTTACCTTATGTTTAACAGCTTTTGTGCTGTACATTTTCTAGAAAAAGCTAAGATATACGTGGATTACCACCCGTGGTCACTATAATTAATGGCCAATTCTGGCAATGTGAGACAGACACTTTGTACAACTAAATTCTGGACCCCAGGAGGTACATTTAGTCTTTCAGACAATAATTGACTGAAAGCGTTCTTGTCATAAATCAGTAGCCATTGATGCCAGCAAGCATGTTCCTTTATGATTTAACCCTTCCTTAAACCCCAAGAATATTGTTGCTTTAGAAAACAAGACAATGGGGGGTGATTAGAAAATAACATTTCCAGAAGAAGTGAAGACAGCTGATGGAATTACCTCACAAAAGGTATATTTCAGAGGAAAAATAATTCAATTTTGTCACAAAAAATAATTCCAAACACCAAAAAAGACTACTTGAGAATAATTCAGTTGGCTTAATTATTAACTGTTTATCATTTGCAACAAAATATCAGCTGATGGGAACTACTTAGGAGTTAATGGAAGCGTAATTACCTTATTTCAAGGGTTCATATGCAGAGTCAGATTGGGTAGTGCAGAGCAGATGTTGTGCTATGGTGCAACCTGAACCTATTACAACGATTGCCTCTCAACTGGATTGTGTAACCAGATGTACTAGTCGTACACTTTGAAAGGCAAAACTGCTGATTATCGGGACACTTCTAATTTTAAAGTAATAGTAATATATTTGGGATATGTTCAAATCCTTGGTGATAGTGCATATTAATGGCCACTGCAAATTCAAGAAATAGCTGCTTACAAATAAGTCTCTGTATGGTTTTGTTGTATTCATAGAGAATTGGAAGAAAAGGAGATGAAGTCAGAGAATTTGGTATTATCACTCTGTTACTTTCATTGGTAACTTCTGTGCTGGAATCAGATGGAGAATTTCCTCTGATTGCAATATCCAACTGTGCCGGATCTCTGAGCGATTAAAACTTGTTAATAGCGGTGAAGAGTCAATAAGGCTGCTCAGAGATTTGAATGGCAATGTTGAGCAGTCAGAACTAAAACCAAATTATTTTAATGAAGCAAATTTGATTCACACATAGTGTGACAGCCGATGTCAGAAGAAAGTCTTTTGTTAATGTTTCAGATGGTTATGTTATTACTTGGGTGATTTGACAGAATCCACTGTGGCTTATGCAAAATAGGACATGGCAGATGTCAGGGCAGAAGCAGATGTACACATGATAACACCGACTAGAGTTTTGCCTGAAGAATTGCAAGGAATGTCATTTCCTTCCTGATACAGGTGTCATCCTAACACTTTGGATTCTTACTATGGGAGATATCCATTTTCCCAATCACACAGATATACATACAGTTGATACTGTCTCATATTATTTTACTTTAAACCATAACTGTTCCACTTTTTTACCTAGGAGAATTTTGTATGGCTTGATCAAAGTATTTAGTTACTCTCATATGTATAGGCTATTTTCAATGACATATTAACATATTAGCAATAAGTTCAGAACTTTAGAGAAACAAGTGGCCCAGACTATAAATAAATCATGAATAAACAAAAACATTATAACCCTTTTTAAAATATTTCCTGCAATTTACATAACCCACATGAATAATGGACACTGTATATTGTGTGCTGGTGGTGTGCCAGCCAATGTTCTAAACAGTCCAAATATTTCAATTCGTTTGGTCCTCACAACAACTCAATGACATGGGCATGTATTGTTTTTGCCATTTTATACAGGAAGACACTGAGGATCAATCAAGCAGAGTACTTTGCTGAGAATCTCTCAAATAAATAGTGAATGGGATTCAAAACCACTTCACATGATAAAGAAGTTTAGGCATTTTTCCATTTAGCTAAAATGGACTTTTTCCCAATCTGCTAAAAATTCTTGCAAATACCAGTTTAGGTAAGAAACCTCTCTCCCTCTCTCTCTCTCTCTCTCTCTCTCTCTCTCTCTCTCTCTCTCTCTCTCTCTCTCTCTCTGTCATCAGATGTTTTCTTTTCTTTACTACATGATTTATGCATGACTACTGAAAATAACACTGAAATCAAATTGTTTATGGGTATTTTCTTTCAGCTTCAAAAATTTTTAGAAATTTTTCATATGAAATTAAACCTATTTGCTCTTTTTGGGGGACATTTTTTGAGATGTACTTTTTAATAAAAGCCAAGTCATCAATTATGAACAAAGAAAATCAAATAATCCCTGTGGTTGATGACAGTTTTAGGCCAAGCAGCTTTTTTAGGAGCTGGAAGAGACCACCAGTGAAGAAAGAATTCCCTTTTATTCCTGTGTATAAATAGCACGTAAGTAGCTTCGGCGGACTCTGTAACAATAGCACTACCTCACACTATTTCAGACAGAGCTGAAAAAAAAAAAATGTGCATAGGTTAAATGTTCTAAAATGTATTATAAAATTACATGTCACAGGAGCCGAAAGCCAATTTCCATTACAACACAGCTTTCCCGTGTAGAAGTTGAGTCATCTCTATTTTGGTAACTGCTCTTTATCGCCAAAGATAATTCATGCTATATTTTCATCTTCATGATGGAAGTGAGAGGATCATCCCAAAGTTTTTACTTACAAAATTGCACTTGACAAAGCAGGCTGAGGAAATAGTGATAGATACGCTGGTGCTTTCATTGAGCTCATAGTTTGAGATTTTGATGGAAAAGATTTGATTTAAATAGATTACCAACAAGTAGTTATCTTTACCTTACTGCCTGACTATGGGTTGGCTCTACAAATATGCAATGATAAAATATTTACTGAATAAAATGATCAAATGAAAAGTTCTAGCTTCTCACATTGCTACACAAGTGATACCGCGAGATAAATAAATATAACTGATTTTCATAAATCACTATATAGAGACTTCTATTCATAATACACATTCATAATACACATACACATTGCATAAAATTTGGGAGAGAGAAAATAGAGCCACAGATATTTTAACGTTCTTGCCTATTATTAACTAACAATAGTAAAATATAAAGTTAAGCTCCAAATGATTGATTCAAACTGAAATTTTATTCTCCATTTCAAGAGATTAGACAGTACTTCTATCTGAAACTATGGCATTTGTGTATACTTTAGTTAGCCTTTTTTTTTATAGTGGGTACAATTAAATACAGCAAACTGAATTCTCAAAGCATAAACTCTGTCCTCCCAAATTTTCCTACTTTAGTATTACATGATGCAACAAACTCAAAGGACCAATTGCAGGTCTAGAACATAATGAAGAGAACCAGGTACTGCAGTGAAGGGCTGGTTCATTCCCTACCTTTTCACTTGTACAGTCATGCATCACTTAACGACAGAGAAACATTCTGAGAAATGGATTATCAGGCAATGTCATCATCGTGTGAACATCATAGAATGTACTTACACAAACCTAGATGGTACAGCCTACCACACACCTAGGCTATATGGTGTAGCGTGTTGTTCATAGGCTACAAACCTTTACAGCATGTTGCTGTATTGAATATTGTAGGCAATTGTAATATACCTGGTACAGTACAATACAGTATTATAATCTTATGGGAACACCATCTTATATGTGGTCCATTATTGACCAAAATGTCATTATGTGGTGCATGGTTGTACTTAAAAGCTTAAGAATATTCAGCATGGATGGAGAGAAATAGTAATATTTGAGGTGACACCACAGCAGACTTATCAGAGAGGGCCTTTTTTGCTTTCTGGGAGCAGGAATGTTATCGTAAATGAAGGTAGCATAGATTCCCTGCAATCAACACTACCAGGTCTTTAATTCTTCCGTTGCCCAAGAAGGTATTACATGGGAACAAAAACTCTGATAGAAAAACATGCCAACCTCTCTCTTCACTTTGCAAACGTAGTAAAATTTCTCTTTCTCTGAATTTGTCTAAAATTTCTCTTCTCTTTGTACTTTTCTCCAAGAGTTTTTTGTTTTTAATTACTCCTTGAAAGTTTACTGCATGTGTTTCAGATTCTCCTTGTCCATATTCGTTCTCCATCCCTCCCCTCAGAACTCTGCCATTCATAAACTGCTGCTTGTTGGCATCTCATAAATACTGCCCACTAGTGTTCTTATTGTGAAGTCACCTTATCCAGTAAAATATTGGCATTTAGTTAAATGTTCAACATGGTAATTTTAGAAAACCTCAAGTTTTATGTGAATCAAAGTGAAAAAGGTTGACAAAGGAAAAAGAAAAGAAAGGAACTCCATATAAAACAAGACCTATGGGAAGAAAATGGAGGGAGATGTGTAAAATATAAACTGAATATATGCAATTGGAGTTTACACTATGTTATTTTCCAAGCTATGCTCTGAAACCGAATGTCTAGTTTGAGCTATGACATCCCCCAAGAGCTTCCACCCTCCCCTAAGCCATAGCATTATTAAATAGCAATAAATAAATAAATACAGGCATACTACAAAATATTTTAAATAATATATTTTATCAATTCACAGCAGACATTTTGATATTTCTGAAAGTTTGCTACATCTTGCAATCAATGGCATCTTAAAACTAATTGATAATTTTTTTAATGGCACAGGAAATCATAGTACATTGTATAATCGATGGCATTGTAGATTCAATGAAATACATGATTATTAACAGTAATAGTTAATGTTAATCTTTCCTACCCAGAAATGATTTGCATAAACCTAAGCATACGATATAAGAGACTGGACATTTTTTTTCTTTTCACATTTCATTGCCACCTCTTAACTACATCTTCTTACTGGTTGCTATAGCACAAAAATCAACTAACACAACATGATTTTTTTTTCCTCTTTAAGTAATCAGTTGTTTAAAAGAGTTTTAAACATAAAATTGGATGAAGACTCAAAGAGTTTAAACTGCCGTGTTACTCATGCCAGATGCCACTTTTTGCATTGTTTTAAAAGCTCTTGGAGTGCATTTATAGATGGCTTATTTGCTCTCATGCATGTTTGTAGGTTTGTATTTGCTGCTGTTTAGCAGTATTTTTAGATGTACTATAGCAGCAAGCCACCCCACAACTCAGCCTTGGATTCCTTAAAAATGTTCCTTTGAATTTAAAGAAAAAAGAAAGAAAGGAGGAAAAAACAAAACAAAACAAGTTTTAAATGAAGAAGAATGAACATGTTTAGAGAAAAATGCAGCAAGAGAGAATTGGCTGTGGGACCAAAATTTCAATGACTGATTCTCCGGGGTCACCTTAATGCTGCGTGAACAGCAGGGCTAGTGATTCCAGGTTCCTCTGGGAAGACCATGTGTATGAACCATGGTGAATTAGAGTGCCAAAAAGAACAGTTTATTCTGGATTATTAAAACAGCTAATTCTGTGATAAAGGGTGATTTATATCACTTATTACAAGTTTGTGTTTTTATCTAAATGAAATGACCTATATCTAAGAACCTCAGGGAGTGTTTTGAATTTTAAATTCTTCTGAATCCTGATCTGCACTATATTGAAAAAGGGAAAAGAACAAGATACAACCATAAGGGCTTTTGTTTTTTAAATTGAATATTTTTGTCAACATTGACTTGCATACTTTTATCAAAAACACTTGGAGGCAATCTTAGAGGATTTAATAAAAAATAATCACTTTTATAAGAAGTTAAATAGCTCAACATCAAACATAATTATTGGATATACATAATTTTAAAGTCATCAAAATGCTATTGATTTTGAATGAGATTATGAGTGGGAGTCTTCAAGACCTGCTTCAATAAATTTTTTTAACGAAACCTAACTGTCTATAAACATTTATAGGCATCTTTAGGTAGAAGTCCTTCCCATTCTGCCTTTCCTGTGGACTTCCTAAAAGAATACACAAGACTTGTATATATTCCTAAACTAAATTAGTGCATGAAGCAGTCACTCATTTTAGCATTACTTTTGATTAATTCATTGTGCGAAGAGTCAAGCCTTGACTATTAAGACATCTTCTTAGCAATGTGTTTTTTTTTTTTTAATAACCTTTCATTTCTAGATGAACAACACAAGAAGAGGCAATTCAGTCATTTAGATAAAACACAAACTGCCTGCCAGGGAACCTGGGTTTGCTCCAACGCTCCTCTTAGGCAAATCTTTTATCTCCTTCTGATATAGACCAGGGTTCTACAGTGCACTAAACTAATGAAATGAGTTGTCTTTTTCTCTAACATTATGACATAGAATTTAGATTTGAAATTATAGAATGGCAGAGGGGAAGCAGATCTGTAGTCATGTAATCCAACTTTTTGACCAATGTAAGAATTCCAATTCAGAATTCCTCACAGACTCATTCAGCCTCTATGCAAAAGCATTCAGATATATGAAATTCATAATTTTTTAAAGAAAGCATATTTCATTATGGAGCTTCAGCTATAAATAAAACTAAAATCTACTTCTGTGTTATTTTTGTCTGTTGTCCCTATTTCTAGCCCCTGAAACAGAAGTAGATGGAACAACTTTTCTCCAATTTAGGACCCATCAAAATTTCGAGGCAGCTTATTATTCCCTTCTTTTATTGTAGATAGATCCAGATGCCATATTTCAAATTTATTTTATATTTTATTTTTGAAATCTTGCCTTTATTCTTTAAAAATCTAATACATTCATTGTATATGGGCATAGGAAGGCCCATAGATAGTCTGCCTGTGACAGAGTATTTTTGAAGTCCTGTTTCTCATGCTTTGGGTACCTAGTCTTTTTTAATTTACCTTTTGAGGAGCATCACTGAAATATCTTACAAGAAGATATCATTTTAAACTCTGGTACATAAAATGAGCATTGTAGGAATTGAGCAAACACATAAAGTGGTCAGAATAGGCTTCCAGGACATAAGTGGATCTGAGCACGGCCTTGAGGAAAGCATGGAGTTTTAACTAGAAGAAAGAATCAGGAACATTTTCATTCTGTCTGACATAACACTTTGTATTGAATTCTTGAATTCAGTTGATCTCATAATACATTAAGGACCTCAATATTTTTGACAGATACTTTGTCAACCATATTTGTAGTCATACATTTAAAGTTCACTTACTTTTTAATGCTATGTTCTGTAATTTTCATAAGTTGCTATTAACTTTTATTAATTTCTACCCATTATTACAGTCTGTTAAAATTATTTTTAATTTTTGATGTTATCTGCCATTGCTGTTATGAACTATGTGATACCTTCTATTTGGCACATATGCCTTCTACATCTTAATTTAAGCTATTGCTTTAAACATGGAGAAAATGGAAGATCTTTGAACTGTACTTTTTGTTTGCATACATACCAGAAAGTAAACTCAATTGTGAACCCAACTAAGAAATTTCTAGCTGGTGAAATCAGGAAATATTTCTTGGAAGGTATAGTATAACCTTTTAATTGTGGACTGGAAGGTGAGCAGACATAGGGGAGGATGCAGGTAGAATGGGGAGTATATTTCCAATGATCCAAATACCTTCTGGGAAGTGGGAAGGTACAGTAACATAGTTCAATGAGAGCATTGGTTGCTCATTGGGAAGAAATGAAAATTGAAGTTTAAGTAATATCTACTCTTTCTTTGTTTCCAAGTCAATTCTATTTTCCTGCAGCAATAACTAGTCAGAGAGATAAATTATGTCCCACGATCAGTGGGGATGACTGTATTTCAAACCCATCTCAAAAGAGGTAGGATTCCTCTAATACAGCCACTTCCTTCATCCCTTCTATAATCCCCACTTTGTGGTAGTAATAAATTGGAGACCAAAGGTCCAATTATAGTTTAAAATGTAAGTCTAAATTTTCTATTTAATTAAAAAGTACGTTAGCTGGTCTAAACTGTAAGTACAGTAAATATGCACCAATTTAGAGTATCTGATCTTTTTTTCTCTATTCTCTTTTGTTATGCCTGTATTTTAATCTATCAGCATTTTATTATTTTTAATTGATATCTTACTTCCATTTCCTCACTGAAAAAGGCATTATAGAATATTAAAACTATTATAACATCCTTTAAGCAATATGCCATTTTTGGAGTACCAGATCTATTAATTTTAGATAATTCATACATGAAAAAAAGACTGTAGAACTACCTTACTTGCTACATTTAGAATTAAAGACATATATTATCTATGATAGTCGTCTTATAGTTTTGCATTTTTTTGTTTCGATTTTAAATACTTACTCATCTTTGATGTGTTTTGTTTCTGGTAGCAAGATGGTATCAGAGATACATTGAAATAATCCTTTACTGAAGAGCTAAGTGACTACGTCTGTCTCCTGTTTCTTTCTTTGTGTGTGCAGAAAGTGAAAATGCTCATTCATAATAAGAAAATGTAAGTCTCGTAGGCACCAAGGTTTTAATATTTAATTTTCTACATTATAAAGCAGACTCTTCTCTGCCTTCCCATAAATGCAGAAATGGATAAGATTAATTAAACATTAAACCATTATTCTTTGTAAAAGAAAAGTCCATTCCTATCATGTTTGATATACTTTCTTTCCAAGGTGATCTTTCCCAAGTCTAACTTTCATCCTTTTTTAAGATTTTTAAAATAATTAATAATAAGGAATATAGTAATTTTACTGTCTTTTTTCTCTTTTATTTTTTTTCCTGGCATTATTGTGAAAGACTTTAATATGAATTGTGAATTTAATCCAGAATATATAATTTATTTGATATTATCAGACTTAGCGCTCATTCACTTATTTTGTGGTAGAACTGTCTAGAAGGATGAAAAACAAATTTGTTTTCTGGCTTTTTTAGTTATAGAGAATGTGTATATATATATATATATAGAGAGAGAGAGAGAGAGAGAGAGAGAGAGAGAGAGATTCTTACCTATATATATATGAGATACATATATCATAGATGTGTATATATACATATACATATATATACATACATACATATATATATATATATATATATATGATTCTAGGTAAGAGCAGATGATTGTGTCCTTAGCAGACAATTTTGTTAAGGTTCATGATTATATCGTTTTAACCAGTGACTCATTCCTATATACTGATAAATTCACAAGGTAAAAAGAGCCAAGAAATATTGGGCCCAAAATATAGAGTTGAATAAAGCTAGAATATTGGTTTGAAACACATACACACACATATATATATATATATAGTTTTCATGCATATAACTTTCATCATGCATTTGTACTGTCTGACATGCATAAGCAAAACTCATAACTTGCACTTTTTAACCGTGGGCATAATTACCATGAACACAATTATAGCATTTACCAGATTCTGTTCATTGCAAAGGGGTTTTGTTTCCCTCTCTCCCCTTCTTCTGTTAGGCAAGGTTATAAGCTATATTCACTATCACATGGTATGTCTTCTGTACTTTATATCAACATGGAAGAAAATCCACAGAAACATTTCAGCATAAAATGGAAAGATAACAGGATTGCTTATAATCATTATTAATAGTAATGTCACAACAAATTTTTATCAGAGGATTGACTTCTGTCCTGAGGTGGCATCAAGTTAAAAAAAAAAATGAGTTTCTAATAGTTAAGTGGTTAGGACCAGGCAGGAGACTGTGTCAGCCTTTGGGAAGAGACAAAATGATTAGATAGACTAAGGTCAAACTTACCTCTACTATCCTCTTTCTGACCCTTTCTAAGAGTAGTTACGGTTTCAGCAAATCGTTAAACTCATGTGCCACAGAAATTTCTTTGAACAGGATTGCAGACTACTAGCTACTCCATCCTCCCCTCCCAGGAGGCACTTCATATTGTAACATAACAGTGGAAGCTCAAGATCTCCTAGGGGAATTCAAGCGATGGAAATAGATGTAACATCATCGTTTATCCACAAAAGACGTAACAGAGACTCAACTTCCTATCGTCCACACTTTAACAGAAGCAAAAGTTTACAACAAATAATACAAACTGGGGGTGAAATGACAGAGGGAGAGAGTCAAAGGGTGATAATAACCCTACTGAGTGATATGAATTAAATAAAAAATAAAATAAAATCTAAGGAAAGTCTTTGTGGTACCCAACTGCCATAACTTTGATTAACCCTGCTGTGTTTCAGCACCAGGTCGTGCGCACCCTTTGACACCGTTTCTTTGAGATGTCAGTCACATTTCAATAACTTTTCAGCATGGGCTTGTAAGTTCTGTCTCTTCATTGACTTTGAATGAGGCAGGTTGCTGGTGAATGCAGCTTGAAGTGTCACTCAGAGATACTAGCATTGTGTTGCCTTTGATTGGCGTGTCCGGGGGTTGTGGAAAAATTCCAGCATATCCAAATGTGCTTCTCTAAACACTGAATATCTTTACAGCAGCGTTTTCGCCACGAGAATCCGCTCATACCCATATGGTGAGGACTTGTTATTACAGTGTTCCCTCTCACTATAGATGAAGTACAGCCTAAAGGGAGGGGTAGGTTCATGGGACTTGGGAACTCAGGCTGTGTTTGCAATTCTGATTCCCACAAGCCTTTGGGGCTACAATTTAACTAATGTATCACATTAACTGCCACCTGCAGAGCCTATCTAGCAACCTAATTACTTTGATGAGAATACCTCTGTAATACCATCCTACTTGGCAAAAACAAGTGGTGCTAAAAAGATCCCAAAACATCCAGTTCATCTGGAAAAAAAAAATAGTAGAAGCATTCCCTTCATTAACAAAATGACAGACTTATAAACAACTGATTTGCAAATTACCCTTATGGACCAAAAAGTGCTCTTGTCCCCAGAATTAACTCACTTTCAAAGGATGGTATCCACATTAGTGCAATTACAAAAAGTATGGCTTTGTATTTATTTATATATGTGTGTGTGTATATCAAATACAGAAAATCTTGAAACTGAATTCAGAGATACCTGAAGTAACTGGACATGCCTAAAACGCCCTTCCCCATAGCACAAGCCTCTGTTCTGTTGTAGTACCAAGAGGGGACACACACACACATACACACAAGTACTCTGCAGTGCACTGGGTTATCAGGGACAGAATCACCACCAAGGTTTCCCAAACTTCCATTCTCATGCAGAGAAGTATCCTTAGGCTGGGCATAGCTAGACCAGTCACAACAGGAAAAATACTCCCAGAAATGGATTCACTGCCCTTGTGATGTAATTAGGGATCAAGGGACAGAAACATCTGGACAACTATGTACAGATATAATTTCACGTCCATAAAGTGACCTTGGATGGGGATAATTTCAGAAAACACCCTGTCAAATTGTTCTTCCATTGAGTTCATCAGGTCAGGTGAGTCGACCTCTCATGAAGCCAGAAGAAAAGCTGCCTCCACGGGCATCTGGATTTGTCTCTCATCATTAGAGACCAAATTCAATTAATTTAATAGGAATTTCAGTAAGGAATCTGTTTTTATAATACAAATATCTCTGGGTCCATCATAGGGCAATGGCGATTTATCTATTATTTTCTGCATAATTCCATTGTTTCCCACCCAACACATAGCAAAGAACAATGGACTCAAGGAAATAAAAACCTTGATTGCCATGGAAATGAAACACCATGGCCTAAAACAGCTGAAAGACAGTAAGGATATTTGGGAAATCCCAAAGTTTCCAAACTTTGCAATGCCACATAGTTTAAACTATTTTAAAAATTTGCCTGGAGTCAGCCCTGTTTCTCCTCAAAATAAGGAAGCTTGTTTATTCTCTTCTTGGCCATGCCTGCCTCCTCACTGCCAGTATTCAGGATCATTAATGCCTTAATCCATAATTAGTTAATTGATAACAGGTTAAACAGACCGTTGTGAATTATCCTTGGCATCTAACCACTATGTATTGCATTGTTTCCATATTTAAACAACTGTAAAAACACATATATTTATAAATTAATATTTTCACTACACTGATCTAGTTAGTGCTTATTTAAAAGAAATAAAGTTTCACTCCATCTATGAGTATACTACAGTTTACTAAAGAACAATGCTATGGGTTGATTGAGATAGTTACATTAAAAATGAAATAGCTTCAGTATGATAACCTACTACGGCATAGTGGCTAACATCTCAGGCTGTGGAAAGAATTAGTATAAATTTGAATTCTGACCACTACTTACTAAATATATGATGTGACTGGGTTTTTTTTAACCTTTTCAACTCATATTTCTTATCTGAAAAATGGGGGTATTAATAGACCACTGGGAATATTAAATGAGTTAGTACAAGTAACACAAAACAGCGAAGGGCATGTGGTAAGCTCTTAATAAATGTGAGCTGCATTTGATACACACATATATTTATAAAGAAGAATTTTTTTTAAAAGAACACTATAGTTAGCAGTTGGCCAAAATAAAGTGTATAAAAAAGCAAGACACCATGAAAATGTCAATTCAAAACAAATTAACCTAAAACAAGTAAGAATATAGGAGAGACAAGTATATTTGAACATATGAGAGGAGATGATGGAGCTCATAATCTACATTTTATTGAGTTCAAAACTAAGAAATAAATTCCAATTGCAGCTTAAACTGGATGATGGTGATATTTATTGATAACAAAACAGATTAGTGACAAAAGTTCAAAAATCTCTAGTT
>RJWJ010011991.1:0-43067 GCA_004363605.1 Indri indri
CTGTGTCTCCTGGACCTCACAGGACAGGTAACCACCCAGACTGTGTCTCTTGGACCTTGCAGGACAGGTAACCACCTGGACTGTATCTCTTGGTGTCTCTACTCTACGCCGAACTTGAGGAGAACACCTTCTCTTGGGGACCTTCCCATCCCAGCACTACTGAGGTGCCCTGGACTCCAACATGGGATGAGAGTCTGAGCCATTTAAAAACGCCCTTCAACAGGAAATGATGTCATAATGCTTGTTTTGTAGATCTCTTCTTTAACAGGGATCTGTCGAGCACTGCTGGGCATCAACTGTGCAGGTCACATTTTCCCCAGGAGTGGGTCAGGGCTCTAAGCTGAGCATCTGTCTGTCATACTCAGGAGACGGAGGGCTTGGGCTCAAGCCCAGACTGATGTGAGCTGCAGAGCAAGTGACCAGCCTCCATCCACAGGGACACTGAGGCCCCTAGAGAAGCCTCCTACCCCCATACCAGGGGCCTCTGGGGAACCCAGAACTTGCACTTATGCTTCCCCAATGTTTCAAGAACCTCAGGGGTGAAAGTGATGTTTTACCCAATACGAGGCTAAACTTCCTTCTACAGGTTACTCCACAAGAAACATTGTGCCCATTAGTGGTCACTCCCATTCTGACCGCTTGCTTTCCCCCACCTCCCCAGCCCCAGAAAACCACCTTTCATTTTCTGTAGAGTCACCTGTTTTGGAAATTTTGTACAAATGGAATCATACAACACATGGTCTTCTGTGACCGGCTTCTTTCACTTAGAATGTGTTCAGTGTTCATCCATGTTGTGGCATGTGTCAGAGTTTTCTTCTTTTGAAGTCATAATAATATTCCATTTGTGTGTATACATGCATATACACGCCACGTTTTTGTATATATATGCACATATATACACACACCACATTTTGTTTATCCATCTCTCAGTCAATAGAGATCAGGGTTTCCATTCTTCAACTGTTAAGAGTAAAGCTGCTGTAAATAGTTCTGTACAAGTTTTTGTGTGGATGTATGTTTTCATGTCTCTTAGGTACACACCTAGGAGTAGAACGGCTGGAGCACAAGGCACCTCCGTGCTTAACCCTTTGAGGAGCCCCAAACTGGTTTCCAAGGTGGCTGCACCATTTTAGGTTCCTGCTGGCAACGCACAAGAGATCCGATTTCTCCACATCCTTTCCAACACTTGCTGTGGTCTATCTTTGTGATGACAGCAATCCTAGCGGGTGTGAAGTGGTATCTCACTGTGGGATTTTTTGTTTGTTTGTTTTTGAGGCTTTGTTTTTTTAGAGTTTCTTGCATTCATTGCCTGTATCTATTCTGCCTTTGATTGGGTTTTTATAAATTTTATTTTATTATGGTAAGAACACTCAACATGAGATCTAGACTGAATAATTTCTAAGTGTGCACAACAGTATTGTTAACAACAGGGGCGGTGCTGTTCAGCGGGTCTTGAGAACTTGTTCATTTTGCATAATGGGACTTTACGTGCCTAGATTAGCAACTCCCACCTTCCCTGCCCCAGCCCCTGGCAGCCACAGCTCTGCTCCTGACTATTTCGGATGTCCCCTGTGAGTGGAGTCACTTTCACAGCTGGCTTGCTTCACGCAGCACATTGTCCTTGAAGGGCGGCAGATGATGCCACCTCAGAATGTGCCACCTTGGCATGAGGATTATTTTGAGCTAAAGGCACTTGAAAAACAGCAGATGCAGGAAGAGCGTTCTCGCCTCCCTTTCCTTCCTGCAGATCGGAGACAGAACCTCCCATGCGAGAGGTCCTCCCTGCGGGAGGAAAGGAACCTTCTTCACCAGGGAGTCGCAGGTGGGTCATTCTGTACGAACAGACCTCGTCCAAGAAATTCGTCTCTCCCTTCAGCCTCCCCATACGACTGAGCTACTTTTCCACCCTACAGTCGCCTCTCTTGGTTCCACCTCGTCTGAAAGCACGTGGGTTTACCAGTTCTTTGGGTCTCCGCTTCCTTACAGGGGCTCCTGCATCGCACAACAGTAGGGTGACTGCGCTTTTCTCCGTTGGTCTGTCTGACGTCAGTTCAATTCTCAGGCCTGGCCTCCGAGGGCGGAGGGGAAGCTCTGCCTTCCCCATGTGCTCAGGTTTCCTCCACGTTGTCGCATGTTACAGAATCTCTTTCTTTCTTTTCTAAGACTGAACGACATTCCATTTCACGTACATACGTTTCCTTATCCAGGCTTCCGCGGACGGACACTGAGGCTGTTCCTACCTCTTGGCTGTTGTGGCTACTTCTGTTCCTTTCCTCGTCCCTCCTCCTGTGCTCACAGGTTTCTGTTCTCCCCGTTCAAGCCCAGCCCAGGGAAGCTGAGAACCAGACACACAGCATAGCAGCCGCACTGTGCGCAGCGGGTCCAGGGTGAAGACCTCCCCAAAGAGGACGGGGGAGGGGGACTCCCCCGAACAGGACAGGGTGAGAGGGATGCCCCTTCTTCGAGGCCCAGAGGGTTCAGGCCTGAGAACTGGAGCCGCGTCCCTGGGCCAGAGCTGGGGAAGGAGGGGGCTGCGCCCCTGCCCCTTGGGGTCTCCAGGAGGCTGAGATGTGGGGATCCTTCCTGGGACTCTGGGAGGCTTCCCACAAACACTGGTGAAATCTGAATAACAGTGCTTGGAAATGATTCATAAGAAGAGCTCCCTGTCTTTGAGCATCAACAGTAACGTGAACATAAATCACAAAGTTTGTACCAGAGACAAATTCAGTCACAGATGCTCCTTGTCCCACACCTTCCCATCCTCCCATCAGCAGATATCCACTTGCTAGAATTATTAAAAGAGTCTGTAAATTTAAGGCTTAGTCTTTCCTAATCTTTTTGATGCTCTTCAGAGTAAGTCAGCAGAGGGTGGACTGGCAGTCTTCTGAACGTGTTCTGTTATACTTCCTGGTTATACTTTAGTAAACCTTGCAGGGAGCACTGATTGGCAAACATACAGACACATCCATGTGCAAATTCACACTCACACAACACGTTTAAGGAGTGTGTAGACCTTCCTGCACGCCAGCGGCGCGTGTGTCTGTCATCTGTCTTTGGAAGGAAACGTGAGAAGCCGGATGGAGTCCGGCCTGTGGTCACCTCTGAGCAAGGGGGCTCAACGGCTGAGATATTTTCACTGCGTAACCTTTCCAACCCTTCGAGTTCTATGTCAATTTTAAAACTCAATAAAAGATCATTTTACAAATTCCAGTTTTTTAGAAGACTTGCAACTTCTCCTAGTCAGATAAAAACAGGCTGCTCCTCTCGTCCTACACGTGGCTTCCCTCCACCCGTCTTCTCCTCTTTCCAGCAAGTTTCTCGAGAAGTGGTCGTCTCTGAGCCCCCGTCTTCCTTTGCTGCTTCGTGTGCCTCAGTGGGTCTCTCTGAGCCCCGGTAGTTCTGTCGAGCGTCCCTCAGTCCTCACCGCTGTCAAATCCCCACTGCGCTCCGCAGCTCTTCCCACCGCAGACCTCTCCAGCTAATTCTCTCGTGTTCCTGCCGTAACCGTCCCCCACCCCCGATTTTAAAAGGAGCAGCGTCCACTGTAAAACACGAGGGAGAAAAACCATCCCAAGTCAGCAAGGTCCCTCTGTCTTTCTCCAGCCGGTCCCACCCCCTGCTCGCCCCGGGGATTCGGCTTCCTGGTTCTTCCCCCTCCCAGCATCTTGTGCGTCCTCAGCACCCTGCAGCTCCACTGTTCCTCTCCGCCTGGTCCTGGAGGGCGGGACTGCGTCCTGTCTATCGTCCAAGCCTTCATGAAGGCACCTGCCGTCTGCAAATGACGCTGGGAGAGGAGATGGGGGGACCGTCTGTGACGCTGGGCAGCTCTGGGTGAGGAGCTGGACTCAGGGTCTTCAAACTGCCCTGTGGAGCCATCAGGATGTTGGGGTCCCTCTCCGGGGCTGCCTGACCGAAGTGCCAGCTTGGAGCTTGATTTCTCAGTCTCAAAGCTGAGACTGAAACAGATTAAGAGCCCACCCTCAGGAAAGCTCAAATTCTGGCAGCAAACGATTATGTTTTTCTTTTCAGCTCCGAGGTACCAAGTCAGCTCTCTAACGCGCGTGCGCTGTACGGACACCGACTGCAGGGAAGGCTGATGGGGCACGTCCTGGCCTGAGACGAAGCTCCTGTTTGCAGGTCGCCGCCCAGCACTGGCAGCCACCACCACAATGAACGGAGAAGCGCTGGAGGCGTAAAACACGCCCGATTTTGAAGACCGAGTACAAAATAAGAACGTAAACTATCTCATTCATAATTTTTATGTTAATTACATATTTCAATGATAGTATTTCGGATATGTTAGGTTAAGATGTATTAACATTACTTTCACATTTTTTTTACTTTTTAAACATGACTATTAGAAAATGTGAAGTTACAGACATGCTTGACGCAGTTGTATTTAACAGCCTTGCTTTACGGGGTCCATAATTTAGTGCAGTTGACTTAACCCCTGTGAGCTTACATGCCCTGTAAGACCCTGCCTCTCACACGTGCTCACTGGGGCTCACAGACCCCTGGCACGATCCCAGCCACCCCAGACCCACTGGGACTCTGCGTTTTATCGAGGTGCTCACATGGCCTGTGGCATCTGAAAGCTCCGGGACTAGGACCCAGATGAGAAGACGGGTCTCCTGCCCCCCAGGGTCAGGGATTCTGAACCCAAGGGCCAAGATGGTGCTGGGCTTAGCAGTCTGCGGAGTTTGATGCAGGATGTCCGGGCACGTCTGTGCATGTGCGTTTTCCAGGAAAGGGCCCACTGCTTCTATTTTCACACGGGTAAAGCAGTATTCTCAACGGACGGCCCCGTCAGCAACACTCGGAACTTGCAGCAATGCCCATGCTGGGGCGGGACGAAGCCATGATTTAACCAGCCCCGTGGGAGACCCCGACGTCAGAAGCTCGAGAACTCCCGAGTTGGAGACTGAAGGCAAAGAGAAGGGTGAAGCTACTTATTGCTGGACAGTCTAGTCTGGGTCGCCGGACTGTGAAGTGCCCAGGCCCAAGACTGGTGCTGCATGGACTGGCGGGAGAAGTGCCGTGGACCAAGGGAAGGTGATGCATGCGATGATTGAACTTGATGATCTGAACTAATGTCCAGTGTTTACTGAATAATCTTCTTCTGTACATTCAGCCTGGCACCGGGGTTAGGAAAATGGGCTTTGCAATCAGACGAACCTGAGTTTGAGACCTGGCTCTGACACTCGCCAGCTGGGTAAGTCCAGACAAGTTATTAAGTCTTCTGAACGTATCGGTCTACACCTCTCTGAGTTGGAGTAGGCAGACTACAGCTACTGCTGTGCTACGCTAGTTGCAAACTTTTGCTTCTTGTTTGTTAACCACACAAGTCTGCTATTTCTAGTTTTTCAGATACTGTTACGTGGCAAGCTACTTTTCATTTTCTAAGCTCTTGATTCAGTAATTTGGTGTGGCCTGTGCCTTGTGCACAAGCCTACCTGTCCCTTAACTCTCCATCTTCCTGGAGGCCTTCTTTCATTTTGCTTGACTCAATCACTTCTTTAGTGATACTTATGTCAATATGGGTTTTGTAGTTGTCAGTTTAAATATTTGTAATTGAAAAAGCTATTAAGGAACAGTTCTAATGATTAAGGTCTAGAATCAGAGTTAGTGACTCACAGACACCTCATTCTTAAATGAGGACCAGTAAGTCTCGCTTACAAAAGTAAGACAAAATGAGGGTGAAGACAATGACACTGCTACTATCACTGGGAACGTTACAATGCTACAGTGACTGGGACCTTGATATTCAGAGCTAAATCATCTGTCCAACCCCAACTGTGATACACCCACAGGGCAGGAACGATGAAAACCAGAGAGAACACCACGTCAGGATGTGCTAACGCTGCACAAAACCCGGGACTGGCCGTCCGACCCCGACCACCACACCCGCCGGTAAGTGAGAACAGCGGAGGACTGACCTCAGCCGGCTGCGCGTTAAGAACCTGCTCAGTTCTGAACAGTGTATCAGTCTTTCAGGCCGGTTTGCAATAACCGATACATAATAATCATCCTCTCCTTTCTGACTTGTGATATGGTCTTTTTGAAACTGGTGAAAGTAAATTCAATTTAAATGTTTAAGTGAATGCATTAGGTTAACATACTGATTTTACATGAAGCTAAATAGTTACCAGTGAATGACCTGCAGTGTATTATTGTGTTTGGTTCGGTACAGGGCTGCGGTCCCCAGCGCCTGGCTGTGGACGGTACTGGTCCGTGGCGGGTTAGGAACCAGCCACACAGCAGGAGGAGAGCACCGGGCAATCTGTGTCAACAGCTGCTCCCCATCACCCCCGTCTCCACCTGAGCTCCGCCTCCTGTCAGATCAGCGGGGGCGTCAGATTCCCATGAGCATGACCCCTGCCGTAAACTGCGCATGCAAGGGATCTGGGTTGTGGCTCCTTGTGAGAATCCAATGCCTGATGATCCGAGGTGGAGCTGAGGCGGCGATGCTAGCGCTGGGGAGCGGCTGCAAATACAGATTACCAGTAGCAGAGAGGTTTGACTGCACAGAGACCGTAGTAAGTCAGTTGCTTGCAGACTCATGAAACTTATCAGTGAGTGGCAAGTGGCAGTTAAGCTGCATCTTGTGGCAGCTTCGAGTCAGAATCCGACACTTGTTTCAGCTCCGTCATGGCTCACCCGTTACTCACCACTGCCGTCCACGCCTCTTTCCCTCACCGTGCGTTCGTCTCGGTCACGGTTTTGTAAGCCCACAAGCTGACCCTGGCAAAAATGAGTAAAACACAAATGTCGCTGGAGAGCTTCTTTGAAAAGGAGGAAAGACCCGATGCTGAGGCAGGAGACGCTAAGACGGCCGACAAAATGAAAGCTGCATTGAACAGAAAATACCGAGTCCTACGTAAATGACAGGTTCATTGCGCCAGGTGATTCCCGTTCTCCAAGCCCACTTTGTGTAATATGTGGCGACTGCTACCCAACAAAGCCAGGAAACCTTCAAAACTGCTTCACCACATGGAGACCAAGCAGCCTGCATTAAAAGACAAGGCTTTGGAGTGTTTCAAAAGAAAAGATGTGAACACGAAGAACAGAAGCAATGATTGAAGGCCACCACTTCACGAAATGCGTCAGCCTGGAGAGCATCATTCTCAGTGGCTGTCACATTGCTGGAGCTAAGAAGCCCTTTACTACTGGTGAAGAGTGGGTCCTGCCTGCTGCTAGGGACGTTTGCCGTGAGCTTTTAGGAGAGGCTGCAGTTCAAAAGGTGGCACGTGTCCCTCTTACGGCCAGCACCATAACTAGACGAACTGATGAAACAGCAGAGGATACTGAGGCACAATGGTTAGAGAGGATTAATGAGTCACGGTGGTGTGCAGTCCAGGTTGGTGAGTCCACCAACGTTGACAAGGCAGCAATGTGTGTTTTCGTGCGATAGGATATGTTTTTCAGGAGGACGTGCATGAAGCTGTTATGTGTCCTTTTGTTGCCAACCAACACCACAGCTGCAGAACTATTTGATTCTTTGAATGATTACGTCTCAGGGAAACTGAATTGGTCATTTTGTATCATTATGTACACAAACAGAGCTGCTGCTGTGACTGGACGGCTTTCTGGTTTCACTACTCGGGTCGAGGAGGTCACTTCTGAGTGTGAGTCTACGTACTGTGTCATCCACAGAGAAATGCTGGCTACCCGAAAAATGTCACCTGAACTAAACAGTTTTGCAGGATGTGATTAAAATTATCAACCACATTAAAGTACATGCCCTTAACTCAGGCCTGTTTACACAGAGCACGTGAGTCTTCTCTCATATATGGGAGTGAGATGACTTTCTAAGGGTAGATCACTGGCCAGCGTTTTTGAGTTATGAGAGCTGCTCCAGAGATTTCGTTTAGAACAGTCACCATTGGGAGCACATTTCAGTGACACAGAATGGGTCGCAAGCTTGCTTCCTTGTGTGACAAATTCAACCTGCTCAATGAACTCAAATCTCTCGCTTCAGGGGAGAACAACTGTGTTCTAGTCGGCAGATAAAGTGGCTGCCTTCAAAGCCAACCTGGAATTATGGGGGTGACATTGGGACTTTGGGATTTTGGGGACATGGCATTTTTGACATGTTTCCAACATTAGCAGAGATTTTGAAAGAGACTGAGCCGGGGCCGCCTTTCTCCCGGATGGTGCGTGATCACCTATGTCAGATTTCAAAAGTCTGAGCATTACCTCCCAGCCACAAAAGACCCCCAAACTGGGAGGGAATGGATCCGCGACCCATTTGTGAATAAGCTGGGTGACTCGACTTTGTGCTAGAAGAGGATCAACTGCTTGAGATCGCAAATGACAGTGGCCTTAAAAGTATGTTTGAGACAACTTCAAATCTCCATACGTTCTGGATTAAAGTCAAGGTGGAATGTTCTGAGATTGCCACAAAAGCACTGGAAAATCTGCTTCCATTTCAACATTTTATCTTCGTGGAGCAGGGTTTTCTGTAGAGACAGCCACCAAAACGAGATTACGGAGTAGGCTGGACGTAAGCAACACACTTCGGGTGTCTCCCGTCACCCCCAGATGGGATTGTCCAGTTGTAGGAAAGCAAGCTCAGGGCTCCTACCTATTCTGCACCATGGCGAGTTGTATAATTATTGCATTATATGTTACAATGTAATAATTATAGAAATAAAGTGCATAATACATGTAATGCACTTGATCATCCCAAAACTATACTCCCCCTGGTATGCGGGAAAATCGTCTTCCAGAAACTGGTCCCTGGTGCCAAAAAGGTTGGGGACCACTGGGATAGGGGACTGGACTAAATAAACAATTAAAGCCAGTTTTTTTAAATACATTTATTAACCAATGTTAACACATTAAATGAATCTATATATTGCTAGTCAGAGCAGCTTACAAAATGCCAGAATGCATCATGGAACCGGACAGCCACGATGAGTAATTACAATGTGCATAGTGGCAAAGCTCAACACCTTGATATAGCTTTATGATCTGCAGGAAATTTTTAATCATGATTCCTAAAACAATCAATTGTAATTTTACCTAAAACTTTTACAAAACCAGGCCACAATCTCTTTTTTTAATTTTGTTTTTTTTTTTTTAAACACACAGTTTTCACGCTGTAGTAACTTGAAAATGTGCAACCGTGTCAACAGAGACAGAAAAGCCAAAGTAACACGAATCTCACTTTCATGCAGCTATCAGTTAAATATTACATACTCTGGAATGATTTTACACCAAAAATATGTCCACAATAACTTGCTCTCATAGGGGTGGATCGAAGTTTTAAAACTTTAAAATCAATGGAAGAAGGTTAAGCGTGTGGTTCTGCCGTCTCCCTCAGCGCCGAGCACCGTGGCGACACCGGCTCGTCACCCGGCAACGGGAGGGAGCAGCAATGCCAAGTTACTGCGAAATTAGAGACATTGTATCCAACGGGGCTGCTGGGTACTTCGTACAAAATGTTGTGCACCGTTTGGCAGTAGTTTGTCGATTAATTTGTGTCACCACCATCTGCAACAGCATCAAGACTGGATGGACGATATTTCACAGAAGACTTAGTTACATTTTTATCTTCAGAGTGACCCTGACAAACCCGGAGAAAACTTTTTAAAAGGCTTTTCTCCTGATTCTTTCACTTCCATTGTGAGTAATTGCTTTAATAAATATCAAAGGTCTAAATAAATATTTACAAATTATTTCTCTAACCTCAGAAAATAAGTAAATGATAAATGGGAATTTGACTTGGTCTAAGATCAGTCTTTGAAAAAAAAAAAAAGGGTGAGATACTTTTAAAGAAAAGTAATTTAAGTTTTCCTGGCTGTCTTTCATATATCTATGTATAAAAAAATCATCATTCAACTATCGATCCATTCCTATCGGTAATGCTTCTTAACCCAGACATTCCGCAAAGTACAGACTTTTTACAAATCACAGCATCTTTAATACAAGTAAATTAACATGCATTATTCTTCATTCTGTGTACAGTGGTGGAGTTCATTAGTAGGCAGTGACCCATTGCTACAAACATAACGGCTTCTGTGAAACTTAAGTGCTTTCTTTTCCTTTAGGATAAACTTACAATCCGCGAGGTGACACCAGGTATAGGCAGTTAGATGACATTTGGGGAGGGAAGGGAAACATTAAAGAAATTTGTATGCCTCATCTGTAATTTCACATGTGGATAAAGGTAGTTTTTGGCTTTTTATTTTTGTTTATTTTTGTTACAAGCACTCATGTTAGGACAAAGATGAAATGTGCAAACTTTAAAATTTAAATATTCATTTTCTCTAAGATCCAGCTCAGTAAAAGATTACCCCAGTTCCCTGCAATTTTAAACTACAAGATCAAAGCTAATAATTTGTTATAAAAGTTATATATTGAAAAGAAATAATGAAAAACACAATTGGGAAATATTTAAGAAAAAATATGCAGGACTAGCCCTGCTGTGTCAACCCTGTTCCCTAAATTCAATCTTATACCCACTGGCATAACCAACAGATAATGCCTCTGAACAGTAAATTAAGCTGAACAAAACCAGCTCAACAAGGTTAAGAAATAAATGTCACATCAAGGTAGTATGTTTTATTTCCGAAACAGTTCCGTAGTTCTTACATTCAGATCTATTCTAAACGTTTCTTTGTTAAACTCACTTGTATTCACCTGTTGTTTTTTTAAAGGTCTGTTGTTTAAAGGTTAAAATCTCTGTAAAACCTAAAAATGTTTTAAAATTTGCTGAAAATGCAACAAATTCTCAATTAAAATTCATTTAAAATAATACCCTCCACTGGTGTTGCTTTTACCCCCTGAAAAACTCCGGAGGAGCATTAACAAAAGATTTAAACTACTGTGCAAAATTTCTTCACGAAAAGTGTTTAAAGGCTGGTGCAAAATGGGAAGCAAATTTTAAACAATTTTGGCTTCTTGGAAACAAAAACCGCTGTGTCTGGAAAGAGCGATCACGGGGAGACGCGCCGCGGGACCCGCCTCATCTCTTCCGGCGGCAGGTGCGCTTGTGCTCGGCGTGCCAGTGCTCCTGCTGGCACTTGATGGAGCAGTAGGAGGTGTTCCAGCAGCAGTGGTACATGGCCTCCTCCTCGCAGTTGTAGCACTGCGGACGAGAAGCCGGGAGCGACTTTAGCACTGGGACCGACCGCGCGGGGAGCCAGTACAGCTGCGGACCCTGGAGGTTGTGCTCTCAAGAGACCTTTCTGGCGCAACCTCCGGCCAGCAGCACCAGCACTAGAATCCGACACGTTTCTGCCCGCAGGAGGGAGGGGCCGTGCCGGGCATCCGACCGGCAAGCTCGAGCCTGCCTGACACCACAGCTGTTTTTTCCATCAATACGGGGTCATGCCCATCCACACATAAACGTCGATTATTTTTTCTCACAAAAAGCTCTTGGCCTCACTTCCCTTTCCAGCTACCACCCCGATTTCTCTGTTCCCCTTACCAACTTCTTGAAAGAACTCCTGAACTATTTCTCATCTTCTCCTCTTGTCCCTTCTCACTGTCACTGCTGTCTCTCCCTACCACGCCACTGAAGGTGCTGTTATCAAGGTCACGTGTGACCTCAAATCTAGCAGCCAAGTCTCAGCCTTCACCTTATTTGGCAATATCTGGAGATTTTTTTTTTTTTGAGACAGAGCCTCTTTGTCGCCTGGCTGGAGTGCAGTGGTGTCATCGTAGCTCACAGCAACCTCAACTCCTAGGCTCAAATGATCCTCCTGTCTCAGCCTCCAGAGTAACTGGGACTACAGGTGTGCTACCACCATGCCTGGCAAATTTTTGTATTTTTTGTAGAGATGGGATCTCACTATGTTGACCAGTCTGTTCTCAAACAGCTGGCCTGCACTGATCCTCCTGCCTCAGCCTCCCAAAGTGCTGGGATTATAGGCATGAGCCACCGTGCCCGGCCCCACCTGGATCTATTTTTGATTGTCACAACTTTGGAGGAAGAGGTGCTACTGGCAGGTGGAGGCCTGGGATGCTGCTAAACATCCTGCGGTGTACAGCCCCCTCCAAGAATGTTCTGGTCTAAAGGTCCTCAGCATCAAGGTTGGACTGTTTGGACACAGGAGAAGAAAACAGCAAGAAAAGTAAAGTAAGTTTCCAAGCTGGGGGGTCGGTAAAATAACGGAGGTATCGTGAACACGGACCCACCGCGAGGCTGGGTGGCCAGGAAGATGAGACACTGAGTTTGGACATAGAAAGTTCTACAGATAAACACAGCATAGATGTGGTGGCTGGTCAGAGTCTTGGAGGGAAGACCCTACATTTGGCCTAAAAATTCTACCCCCATTTTCTTCTTTACTGTGTATATTATGCTTTATCTTCTTTTAAGAGTAATCTTTTAAGATTTTTTGTGATCATCTTATTATGTTAGCAACTGCAACTTCAGAAAATTTAGGGAAGTGTGGAGACTGCCTTTAACTTTGGAAATAGCCTGGGTGAACGGAGTCGGGGTGCAAACCTGGGGCCTGTGCCACCAGCTGGTCATGCGACTTCAGACCAAGTTTATTTAACTTCTTAGTTTCCTCATCGTTAAATAATACTTTAAACAGCACCATTCCTCCTGCGGTCTCCCACGGTTCATCTGTTCCTTGTAGATGCAATCTTTCTTACTATGATGCTCGTGACTGTCTCACCTTCACATCCACTTTCTGGCAGCTGGCTCCCCTACCTAACGCTCCTGTCCCGTCTCTGACAGTGATGCAAGTTGTCTAACCCTTTTACCCCCAGCCTACTAGGTACAGTGTGATGAGCAGAAAAGCTTAAAGTCTGGAGTCCCAGCTCTGCCAACTCGGTTTTTAATCATTCTGTTTAATATCATAGCCTCAAATTCCTCATCTAAAAGAAAAGGGTATAAAAGTACCAGCGTTGGCTATTTCACAGTGGTAAAGTGATTACAATTATAACGTAAGTATCATAAACTCCTCTTCCCATCGCCTCTGTTCTTTCGTAAACTTACAGGGATTTCTTCTCATAACTCGGACTTCCACTCTCTGGTTTTCTCTTCTCCACGTGACTCAGAATCATCACAGACACGGGCTTTGGGCAATTCTGCTGTCACTGTCCTGAGCATATCTTAATTCTCACCTAACATTTCTTTCATTATTCACCAGTTCTTCCTACCAAGTTATCTGCATATAAATTATACGCTAAGTTTTCCTCTTCCTTTTTGCCAAATCTTTATCACACATTTTAAAGTGTTTACTTTACATGTATTTACGTAAAGTAGGGTGGATAAAATGAAGAATTAATATAATTCATCACAAAACTTTACACAGTAATTCATTAAAATTGAAACCAAGGTATGAGCTTTTGGGAGCAAAACTCTCCCCATGATTCGCAGCGTGTGGAGGCTGTAAGAGGACACAGCCCGTGAGTTCAGGAGTTTCTGCTCCGGCAGCGTCTGTCTCTCACACGGGGAGTGTATTAGAGACCAATGTTACTGCTAATGTAACAGAATCTAACGTATAAATGTTAAGTGTAGGGAAATCTGAAAAATCTTTCATTTTTTATTGTGATATTTACATTTATGATTTCACAGTTTGGATATTACCTACCAGAAATCACCAGGTAAAAGTCAGGGCCAGCCAATTACCACAGTGAAATATTTGCATAGATGAAGGAGTTATATAAATTATTTGTACTGAATAGGCTACATACTGAAGTATTGTAATCTCAATTTAAAATAATCCTGAGCAGTACCCCGTAATGTGGGATCTGGGGCTGAAAGATTTTAGGACTTTTAATGAAATTTTTAGAATTAATTAAAGTTGACAACCTCACAGTTGATCTTATTTCAGGAATAATTTTTGCATAGGCTGTGTGTTCCTTCTGAACTGACTCTCACCACACCTGTGGTGCCATCTCAGAAATAAAATTCTAGAGAAATGCCGATATTTACCCACTGCTTCTTCTTGGTCTGGGAGATGAGCTGTTTGTGCTGCGCGGCCAGCTTCTTGATTTCTTCCACGAATTCCTCTTTACACTTTTCCTTTACTTGCTTGCATTTTCTGTCCATCTCGCCCTGCATGTTGGCTACAGCTTTATTTACAGCTTGTCTTTTTTCTTCTTCCATTTCAGAACGCAGCTGCAATGAGAGAAGTGAGCCCACAGCCCGTCAGCTCACGGCGGACACGGACCGTCGCGCTTCCGTGGAAACCTAAGCCACGTGCCTTTTCCCTTCATTTCGTTAGGATGCACAAGAACTTTAGGTAAGAAAAGTATCGTTATTACTTGAAATGTCATAGAAGATATAGATTTTATTACATTTGGAGTTTTAAAAAGCTGCTACCCAGGTGATGTCTAAGTGAGAGGCGCCCACCTGCCATGGGAGGGCCCCCGGTGCCGCGAGGACGCGTGTTACCTTTTCTAGAGCTTCTCGGACGACTCTCTCCGTCTCTCGCTTGTGGTCGGACTTCATCCGGTCTTTGAAGTCGTTGAAGATTTTGGTGTATTTGTCGTGGCACATGCTTTGGCACACGCCGTCGCCCGTGGTCTGGGTGCTCCGGTGTAGCATCCGTGGGGAAGAGGCACTTAGCTTCCGGGTCTGAGTGGACACCGAGACCCTCTCGACCGGCTGAGGCATCGTGGGGATCTCCTGGCTGGAGCTCACTGCTTCCGTCTCGGGCTCCGGTTCCTGGAGGGGGAGAGAGTGTGCAGACGCAGAACGAAGAAATGATAGAATTCACTAGTTCGAGAATACTCTAATACACATATAGCAAAGTAATGCACTGCTGTTAAAAAAGACCTAATTAAGAATGGTAGATTTTGTTACGTATATTTTTATAATTAAAAAAAATAAATCCCCCCCCAAAACCAAGCAATGAATGAAAAAAAATGCCATTAACAGCTACAATAATTTTAGACAGAACTTCATTTATAATTTCATGTTAATACTATAAGATCTGCTTTTAAAATAGGGTAAAACAAAAAATTATCATAAACTTAAAATGATCTTAGCTTCTTTGGACTACATTCATTAACAAATTTCCTAAAATTCTAAACCACTTCTCCCTGAATATACATTTGAAATGTGCCCAGATTTACAGTTTTAAAATAGGCAGGGCTCATATCATTTTAAAAGGTTGAGCTTAACCATAGTTTCCTTCGACTTTCGGAAGTGGGCATAACTGATGTGTTGGATGAATGCTTGCTTGTGATAATGCTATGAAAAAACATCAGAGTTCCAGGAAATGCACCAACACGCCCTTCCCACTCAGCCAGACTCCGAGCAAGTGTGTGCTGCTCCCCGTCACAGAATGACACAAAGTCAGAAGGCAGGTTCAACTTTGTATGACGTGACTGGTGGCGACTCAGTTTCGCAAGTGTCCTCTGGGAGTGACCGTCCTGACCACACTTTGGAGACGCTTCCTGCTCGATGTGCCACCTGGATGCCGCAAGGGGGGAGACTCACCTCCTTTTTGGGCTCCACACTTTGATTACGCCGTCCTTTCTTTGCTCTTGGTTCTTGAGTGACCTTCAGCTGTGGGCATTATAAAGGTAGTATCGTATTATTCCAGACCCCAGGTGATAGTTCTCTGCTGAAGATACTCGCGGGGGACCCAGAGGTGAGAAGAGCAAGTGACTCCCCTTTGCACTGACTTGGCCGCTATTCTGGTAACTGAAGGCTTGAGAGGGCTGTGTACCTTCAGAGGTGGGCAGTGTACTCTCTTTTCCCACTGGAGGGTCAGGCTCAAGGTCACTGGTGGCTGTATCTATCTATCTATTTGAATTGGTTTTGGTTTATTCGTGTAGAGCACTTCACAAATGTAAAAAAAGTAAGAAAAAGTGTCAAAATCTGTTCATTACAGTGAGGAGCGTACACTAAGATTTTCACATTTAAAAATAATAATTAACAGGCACTTCCTTACTGAGACACGACTCACCTGCTCATTACTCGTAGAGGAGATGCTGGATTCCGCCTCTTCCTCACCTCGGTCCTCATTCTTAGACTTCCAGAATCTTCCTTCACGCAGGAAGCGCTGATGCAGTTCCAGCTCGTCACAGGCCTTTTTCCAGCCCATACTGCGTTTAACGTGCAGCCGGTGAATGTTGACTGTGATATCTTGAATGTTTTCAGAAGGAATCCAGGCCCTAGGAAATTGGGGAAAAAAAAAAAGCAAACACACACCCCACGATTTAAGGTAAGTATAATAAAAAGAGGTATAGTCTAATTTGGCTCTATATGAGCATTCAATTCTGAATGGTCTCAATATATGCAGAATAAAATGGCCCAGGGACCCCATGGTAAATGGACCTAAAACATTCTCCTCCTTTCTCACCTATACCTGATTTCCTGGCCTGGGCCACCTCATCCTCCAATTCCCTGTAGCAGAAAGATTCAGCCTCCTTAAGACAGTCAGACCTTATCATCTACGTTTTTCTCTCTGGCAGGCAAAATCTTGCAAATCCTACAAAAACCGCACTAAAGCAGCTCTCGTGTGTGAACACACGCACAGTCAAATTTTTTCCTGGAGATTTCCAGCCTGCTCAGAGTGTAGGAAGGAGCAGCATGTCTATTTGAGTGTCTGGAAGGGATTAATGGACCATCCAAACTGCATGAATCAAAACTTACAACTAGTGGCTTCTTTTCAGCCATAACCTTTTGGACAATGGTATGTTGCTTTTATAATTAAAAATTCATGATTATAATTTTATAAGGCTTGATTTCAATAAATATTTTAATAGGGTAAAAATTACCACTTACTAATCATACAATTAAAACACTCACTTTGTACTGAAGCATTTTATTACATCGCTATTTAACTAGTGTCTTTTGACACGATAGCTGTGTCAGCTAAGTGTGTATCTAGGAAAGAACGTGTTTTTTGGAAATTTACACCATTCACAGGTTTACATTCAAAAGTAACTACACTTTTATTAAACTAAAAGAAGAGTAAGTGAAAATTCACTACAGGGAGAAATAAGGCCCCTCATTTTGCAGCTTCTCTGACAATGACTTCTGCGGCAGACCCCCTCCTCCTGCCGTAACGAGACACTTCACGGGCTGTTCATTTAAATCCTGCGCAAAATGGGGCTTTTAGATCGTGTCCTTGACTTTTGTTATTTTTTCCCCCCTTATTTTAATTCCTGTGTTAAAGGAACCAAAAAAATTGCATGCAAATTCTTTCTTCCTATTGTGGATTTATTAGACTCATTAATCTCTGAGTTCTATGATAGCTTACAAAACTTAAATTCACATTTTTAGAATCAATGCTATTAGGGACTTTATGACAATATTTTACAGTTTTTAATTTTCAATATTCAATAAATGTTAAGGCCTTAATCCACAATGGAGGTAGTTGTGATTTTATAGGTTCATCAGTCTTTCTTTATATGAGATACTTAACTACTCAAAATAATTTTACAGTAATAGAACAGTTTTTACTTTTATTCACAGGACTGATACTCTCTTCCACTGCCGAGTTGATTATTTTAGTCTATGGCCTTAACAGGTCCTTGAAGACGGCTCAGCCAACTGCAAAACCATCACGACGTCACGGCAGGGACCCTTCTGCCCCACCGCGGTAGGACTTCAATCTCAGCACTAACGTGCTGGTGGGGTCCAACAGAATCAGCTATTAAAAATGTCCTGTTTAAGAAACAATATCTGGAAATACAACTTATAGAAATCATTTTTGGTTGCATAATTATGTGCTGATTTTTTCAATTTAAAATAAAGTTCACGCCGTCTCTGATGGAGAAGCTGTCGGACTTAAGGGCTTTGGGCAGCACCGGTCTGACCACTGCCCGTGGTCTGAGAGTTACCTCTGGTGGTGGTGGCCGAAGAAGCGGACGTCCACTTGATTGTCCTCTTTCTGCATGACCTTGGCCGGCCAGAACCCGAAACCTTTCATTTTAGCCCAGACCAGCTCATGATTAGGTATCTGGAAATAAAATGTTTTACCTTGTTATGTTATTTACAAAGTATTACCTTTAAAGTATAAAATGCAAGTATACGATTAGTCTAGTACAATCTATTCTTTTCAAAATATTTCTTTTGTAACTCCTAAACACATAAGATTTTTTCCTGGGATTGGTTGATTTTACTTTCAAGAAAAACAGCAAAATATTCACATTTGCCTAAGAGTCTCAGCAGACGTGGGAATTGGAAGGAGGCGGCCACACTGGCACACGGAGAATGAAAGGAAAAGCAAAAACTCACTTGATTAAGGGACCCAGTGCTTATTCTTACTAAATACCACATTTTAAAATCAGGAATGGATAAATATTTTTCTTGTGTTTCAGTTATTTATACTCATTAAAACCATACAGACTATGACATAAAGAAAATATTTAGGAAGGATTATAATCTTTAAGGAAACTGGAAACAAACTTTCTTAGAGCAAAACTTTATACACTTGAAATGATAAAACTCAAAAACCACAAAATTTCACATACGCAAGGATAGCAGAACCAATTGTCAGGACGGGCGTTTGACAGATAGAAGCAGTTCTTGCAAAGCTGCAGTTCATCCAGCTGAAAAGGAAGACCAGCTATTTTAGGTACATAAAACACGCATGCACATTAAACTATATAAAATATATTCATGTAGATTAATGTGTACACAGTCTTGAATTTTATTCCTTATATAATCCTTTAAGCTTAAATTTTAATTTTTTCAATACATAATGCTGGAAGACTCTGGTTCCTCCCTGGTCTCAGACACTTCTATTTCTAGATTACTAGATTTCTAGATTACTAGATTACTAGGCACTTGGAATCAGCCGACCCCTCCCGGGCCTGCTGGACTCCGCTCTGCCCCAAGACAGGATGTTCCCCCAGAACCGTCCTTCTCATCAGGCCACAGTGTCCGAGGACCATAGTCCTCATTTCGCCTCATTCTCCATTTTAGTCTCTTGCTTGTTTCACAACTTTTTACAACTTGTAAAGAGACATATTTTATGTGTTTCTTTTTTTCTTGTCCCGCTCTTCAGAATACCGCCCCATGAGCAGGAAGCCTGCACCCTGCCCGGCACATAGTAGGCACTCAATAAATACCTCTGAATGACTAAAAAGCAAAAGTCAAATCTGAAATGAATTCAGGAAACAAAACTTTTTATATAAACTGAGGAACTTTTGCAGATAATACAGTTACAGGTAAGTGTTTCAAATATGAAAGACTACCAAAAGTATACTTCCTTGAATATTTCATTTATTGCATAAATTTAACTTTGTGGTTTGGTGGGTTTTTTGCCTGTACTGTCTAGAAGGGACACAAATCTGAATCCTTCATTTACTCAGGAGGGTGGCATTACACGCACATTATCTAATCCAACAGCTCTGCAGGTAGTTGAAAGTTTCCTTGTAGAAGTTACTTAGTAACTAATCTGACTCCCAGGATTTCTCTTTGAACAGTTTTGCCAGAAATTTTATCTTCTCTATATGTGTTATTTCCCATGTATATCAAACATGAAAATACATTTAAAGGAAACAGCATAATTAAGATATACATAAGAAGACTGGAATCCTGAAATAAGTTTATTTATTAGGCATGAACAGTACCTCGTGGCAAGTGTCTTTATAAAGCATCCTCGCGATGTCCGCTTGCTCACTGTCTGCTGTAATTAAAGACAGATATTACCCGTGAGCAGTAATCTAGAAATAGAAGACTATAAAAAGTTATAGTCATTTTCTTTTCTTTCAGTTTGCAAAAGTGGATATATGCCATTTCAATCTAAAATGTGTGTGTGAGAGAGAGAGGCAGGGTCTTGCTCTGTCGCCCAGACTGGAGTGCAGTGGTGCGATCACAGCTCACTGCAGCCTCCAACTCCCAAGCTCAAGAGGTCCTGCTCAGCCTCCCGAGTAGCTGGGGCTACAGGCGTGCACCACTGCACCCAGCTAATTTTTAAATTTTTTGCAGAGACAGGATCTCACTGTGCTGCCCAGGATGGGCTCGAACTCCTCACTTCAAGCTATCCTCCTGCCTTGGCCCCCCAAAGTATTGGGATTACAGGTGTGAGCCACCACACCCAGCCCAAAGTGTGTATTTTAAATAAAGTTAAGGCAGCAAAATAAAATTCTATAGGCAGCTTTTACTGCCAACGCAATCACTAATTCTCTAGGTATAGACTGACCTTACCTTTGAATGACAGACACTAATGGGTATAACCGAAGTGTTTATAAAAAGCCTCTCAGCTAAAACAAATATATATAAAACCAATAGGAATAACTATATTTTCACAATTTAGTGTACTAAAAGTTTGCCTTTAGCTGGTCAATTCCATAAGCTATAACTCTATCACCAAATATTCTGAAATTTAAACTAGAACATTATTTACTTATAGAGATCATTAAGGTATGAATTTTTTGAATGTAATGTTTTGTAAAACATATTTTTAAAAATGCACACAAAAGAGAAAAATGTTCAACCTCCGTAGAAAATCACGGTGTTGTGGAGAAGCAGCTGCGCGTCGGCTTTGAACTCCTCGTAGCTTCGGTATTTCCCCTCGTTCACTTTCTGCAGGGGCGAAAAACAGAGCGGCCGAGGAGTCACTAGTGAGACACTGTCTGGGTTACGTGCACGGAGCTTTCTGGAAGACCCCTGCCGTCCCGCAGAGCTGACAGAGGACAGGTGTGAGAGAAGCCAGCAGATTCGATACTGCAGGGCAGGGAAGTGGGCCGACCGAGCTCCTGTAGCCACACGTGCTCCCTGGGAACTTGCCAGAGTGGACTTCGTGGCTTGGCCACTCCGCCCCGCAGCAGTGACGGAAGCTGCCGCCGAGCTTAAAATCACGGATGCCTGATCAGTGCGGGTGGCGAGGCCCTAACGACGCACCGTTCTTCACAACACAGGAGAACCGAGATTACAGGTAGAACCGTTAGCCTCTGTGACAGTTCACCACACTCACTGAGACACATTTTTAATTCTGAATTGGCACCAGGTGCCGACGTACAAATGATCTAAAACAAAGTCTCGGGTGTTCCTCCACGTACCAAGGCAATGCCAGGGTTTCTCCTACGTCAGAGCAACACGTGAGAACAGTTCTCCTTCACTGGAATCTCTGCAGCTTTGCCTTGGGCTGCCCGAGGGGATTACAGAAGAAATCTGAGGGATTTTGGGGGCATAAGTGGGCAACACTTTTGAAGTGGGGTACGACAAAGTTACCTAGAAGTAGCCAGGAAGCATCTTCTTATCCTGGTGATACAATCAGGAAACTGGCTTGAAAACTACTTGCAAGGCTAAGGCCTCCTGTTCCCTGCTTTGTGCACGCACTCCCTGCCTGTTGGAGCCCTGAGACCCAATTCCATTGCCATCTCTTCCATGAAGGCCTCCTGGATTCTCCCAGTTGGAGTTACCTACTTCCTGGGTGGCATGCACAGTGACGTGGGTTATTTACAAATACTGATACCTGAGTTCCACCCCTGAATTTCTGGGTACATCGGGCTACGGTAAACTCAGGCACTGGTATTACTTGGGAGCTCACCCAGGGGATCCAAAGTACACCTGAGTCGAGAATAACTTCCCCACACTCTCTCAAAGCACCTTGTTTTGAGTTGTGCACTTAATCGTGGCTCACGTTTTGGTCTGGGTTATGAACTCCTGAAAGTATAAAAGACATGTCCTCCTACTAATTTTTCCTAAGGTACTTTTGCTCTGAGCACTTGTGAGGCGCAAGGCCAAGCAAGACACATTAACCAGCCAGCGCTGGTCCAGGTCCACGTGGATCGGACAGGCCCAGAATGGGAGAACAGGGCAGGAGGGCCGGGCTCTCGCATGTTCTCCAGAGGCCTTGCAGTGTAGCAGGACAGGCTAAGCCTGGGCTGTGAAGTCCGGGGGTGCGTGGTGGTAACATTAAAATCACTAGTTTTGTTCCAGGATTTGCTCGCTACTTTAAGGGAATGACTTCCACATACCTTCACCTTAAATTGAAGTAAAACAGCCATGATCTTTCTCAGCTACTAAGGGAATTAGGGAACTTGAAAATGATTTTGAAATTATTCCCACGGTCTCCCCATAGGCTGTTATGGTCAACCACAAGATCTTAAATTTTCAACGTGACGCACAGGCGCAAAATTAGTAATTCAGCAGCCCCGACTGGAAACATGTCTATGTGTCTTCTGGATTTTGTTTTAATTGGTAACTGAGTATTTACAAACTCATTAATAATCCCCAGCTACAGTAGGTAAAATAAGAACTTCGAAAAGTTTTCTATTGTTTCCCAAGACTGTAGATCAATTCTATTCTCTATTTTTTCCCTGAGAGAAATTCCCACACATCCCTGCTAAACCGAGACAACTGTGTCCGGAAAGTTCTTTACATCTGAAACACTGAATTGCCCAGGCTGCCGTGAATTTTCTTTAATCAACAAGTGTCAAGAAGCTAGAGGCTGCGTAAAACTAGCCTTTCAAAGACGACAGCTACTTTGCACTGGAGTAAGTACCTGAAATTCACGAGCAATGATGCTGCATGCGGTAGCTACGCCTTTCTTTCTGTGTTAGTAAGAAAGCAGAGAAAGTGCGCTCTCCAGGAAAGAAGAGCAGCCAGAATCGCTGCTTAACTGCTGAATCGTTCTTTAACCTGACAGTTAAGAAAATGTCCCTAAAGCGGAAATGAAGGTGACGACTCACCTCCTGTATGGTGGGCACGTCGACAGCCGAGTGCACCAGCCGCCGGTACATCGGGTGCTTGTTGTCCTTCCCCTTTTTGTTAAGGTCGATAGCCTGAAAGGTCATCAGACACACCGATTTAAAAGTGGCTGAAGAGAGACAGGTAAACAATTCCGAAAACTCAAAGTATCTTCTCCCTTTACAGAGAAACTTTACAGGAAGTACTTTAAAACTTAACAGAAAAATGTGTATATACTATATAGTTTAATGTGGCATTCCTTAAGATTTTGATGGAAAGAATAGTTATTTTGAATAATTCATTTCATTTTAAACACTAATCCTCAATGAAAATGTTCATTCTGACAAATGAAATTTAAAAATGTGAATGTTTCTAATTTAATGCAGTTAGATTTTCTGTTTTGTCTTTGTTTTTGACACAGGCACTTCCCTAACAGCCTGTCACTGCAGAAAAGAAACACGGCAGGGTGCGCCCCACACGCCGCGCTGCCGTGCACACCTCTGTTCCTCTCAGCCCGACTGAGAGAACGGACCGGAGTGAACAAGTCTCGTCAGATTCCGGAAGATCCCCTCCGGACTCACCCTCTCCTTCATGCGGGAGACGATGAATCTCAGGTATGTGCCCATCTCCTGTTTGTTCGTATTCTTCTTCTTAATGCTCTGTTAAAAAATAATATACAATCTGATCATTCATATGCCTACATTCATGTAAAAGACACAGTATGTAAGGATTTTATTAAAATATACACTATTTCCAACATATCTGACAGAGAGAAATCTTTGATATTTGCATAACGAAATAGTATTTCATGTAGTGAGGTGAGAATTGTGAAATATTATGTTGTACTTTATATAATACCTTAGAGAATTATACATTTTTTTCTTTTTTGTATTTTAAAACTTCAACCAATTTTCAGATAAAAAAAATAGGCATAATGGAGAATCACTTATTTTATCAAAAAATATCAATGGCTAAAGTCCTTTAGGGAACATCCTACATTAGGAATATTGAATGGTGAATTTCAATGCGACATTATTCTTTGTTAAAAGGGTGGTTTAAAAAATCTGTTTCACTTATTATATATAATATATAGTGCGGCTGCATACTAACATATCTACAACAAAAATTTTATCTATTGTGTTATGGATCTATTCAGTAATAACTGAACAGTAAGTGTAAAAAGTCACTTTAACATGCTAAATACAGTAGAGGAAAGAGCAAACATTTCTCATATAACTGAGAATTTTTAGCTAGGGCTTCAGTGAATTGATTATACCTACAACACGCATATGTATGGATGCATCTATCATACATACATATTAAAATATCTGAATACAAAGTGGGAAAACATTCTATTAGCCAGAAACTCAATTTAATTTCACGTATTAATGTCTGAGGTGCTAATCTACTGGCTTCTGCTTCTTGCCTGGGTTCTCTGGTGATGCAGTCAAAGCTTTCTCCCCACGCAGCTTCGTGACTTCTGTGCATAGCCTCTAAATTTATGCCAATTATAAAGCAGTTTTTCCCAACCCTGGCCATGCACCAAGGACGTGGACTGAACTTTTACACCATGTAGCTGGGCCTCATCCAAGCACCTGGGCTGGAATTTCTGGAGGTGGGGCCTGTGGTGTGTATCTGCTCACTTAGGTATTTGCTGATTCCTCAGGTGGCTGCGATACCTGGCCTGAGAATGAGACCGATGGTCTAGATGCACCGTTTAAATGCAATGAAATTTCCTGAACCCCAGGTTTACAATCTTTGGGGTAAGGGAAGTTAACGTAGCTTGAGAATCCTCCCTCTCTCTTTTTAAAATGAACAGTAACAAATAAACTGAATTTCAAATGAGTAACATAGCCACATGAAGGGGGAAATGAACTCGCTCAAGTAATTTACGAGTACAGTATTTGGCCAAATGCATTGCTTACAGAGACGAGAACTTCAAACAAACATTGATTTCATCAGCAGCACTGGTTAGCAACTCCTTTTTTATAATTAAAAAAAATCAAATTGACAAGATAAAAACTGTATATACTTATGGTATACAGCATGCTGTTTTGAAGTATGTGTACGTTGTGGAATGGCTAAATTAACCTAATTATCATATACATCACCTCAGATACATAGTTTTTTTTTTTTTTTTTTTTTGTGGTGAGAACACATAAAATCACTCTCACTTCTAGCAAGATGCTTCAGTGTGTCTCACACACACGAACATCGGAGAACCATCAGCAGATGCTCCCGTAGGTCAGACCACAGTAAAGGACGATGCTCTACTCTGGCACCTGCCTCTCACACAGGAATGCGAAGGAGCCCTCCATGGAGCCGAAGCACAGCCAGCTGCTAATGCGCTTGGACAAAGGCCCCCACCAGCCTGCACGTCCTTCGGTGACTGCTCCCTACACTAACCAGCCTGATGAACTGTCAGGTGCACAGACGAGAAGACGTAAGAGGAGGGTGGATGGCAGCTACTTTTTTCTTGGCACTTATAAGGTCTGTGTTCCTTTAAAAAGAGGGAAGAATAAAAACAACTGCTTCTCGCTAGGCGGCCTACTACCATGCCAGCGCTGAAACGTTTTGGGCACACTATTAAAACTGCTGATTTCAAATATCCATCTTATCATTAAATTATGAATTTGTGTAAATTGATGTAACAATCTATACCAGCTTAGAAGTCCTGTAATGTTAATACTATCAGTAGGATTACGGTTCTTTTAATAGGAAACATACCATGCAGAGGAAATATCCAACCAACACTTTATGTAGTGCTGAAATATAATATTAAGCTTCACTAAATATTGTGCCCGGCCCCTCCATCAAGTAAGCAGGCCTCTCTGGATCTTCCTGTGAATGCGGCCAGCGCCGGGCCCCGCGGGCACCGCCGCGGCAGCAGGCAGGGTGAGTGTGCGCGGCCGACGGCCTCCCTGCACCCAGCACGAGGCACGAGGCACAGTGCACTGTCTTTTCCTTTCTGGATTTAAACATACACCTATGAAGTGCTTCACTCTGTTTCACTGGATCTAACCTCTCGTTTATAAACTCTTAGGAAAGAAACCAATCCAAAGTTTCTATGTGGGCAAATATTATGCATTGCTAAAATCAGCATTAACAGCACTACAGTTAAAACATCCTAACCGATTTTTCTTTCTTTGAAACACTTTGAAGCCGTGTGGGAAACCCCTACTTTACTTTGGTTAAGTTTACGTAACCTGTGCACTGATTTGTTCGTGTAATTACCCAGTTTAAGGAAAGGTCTATATTCAGCTCCTACTCTCTCTCAACATAAATCTACACAAATTGTGGATATTATGTGTTCTCTTAAACTTTGGTTTTGTCTGTTTCAACAGTTTTAAATGACTTGCTAGCTTAGTGTAGCCACGTGCAGCAACATTTCTTTACTTTGGGAAGACTCTGAATGTACAGAGTTCATGCTGAGGGCCCTAAATTCACAAAAGTAAATGGCATCCTGGAGGATGGACATCTGATTTTGTGTCGTGTTTAAATTTGCTTAGAGCTAGCCTGCCAGAATATCTCTTTCCTTCTCCGAGTGCAATTAAAAGGGGTGATCTGAGCCTACAAAAATGACCGTTTCAGCAAAGTGTGCCAGGAAACGTGGCTGACTGGCCAAGGCTGAGCCCCTCTTCTCTGTCTGATGAAACTGTCCAGAATCCTTCCTAACCAGAACCTTCATCTGCTACTCCAGGAAAGTCTTACACCTCACGTAACAAAGTGCTACGCAGAGTTAGATGTCCTACTTCAGTGTTATTGCATTAGAACCACCTAAGAAGCCTTTTAAAAACACCAATGTCTATTAATATAAAGTTCTAGAAAAGGCAACACCTATCTGTGATGGAAAACAGAATGACGGCTGTCTGGGGAGGGGGCACAGGACTGGCCGGCTGCTGGCCTGGGGACGAGAGTGAGCTTCCTGTAGCTCGACGGGACTGTGACTGCCCAGGTCCCAGAGTCCCCAGGTGCTTGTCACATACAGGTCTGACTGAGAAGCACGGCCCCAACTTCGTAAGAGAGAATTTTCTTAATCACGTAGACACACACCGGTGCACGGTTCCCATTTGAACAAGTGCAAAGTGGTGTATCTTCAAAAGTTCTCTTTAGAGGGATCCTGGGGTTAACTTTTTCCTTTAAATCCTCACTCACCGTATCTCGTATGATCTCAGTCTACTTACTCATGCAAACAGAAATGTTTCCCTCTTACTACATATGCCAAAAACACTGTGGTGGCTGTTTAAGTATCTGTTGGTTCTTTTCAGTTATTATGGTTAGAAACTTCAATGATCGGGGCTGCAGAGAAGGACTGAACAAAAGGAGTTTCACAGCCAAAGAGGATAATTTTGTTGAAAGCTTCTGGGTTGCTTGCTATTTTTTACTTGCTGCCCAATAAGGTATCTTATCTGGTGATAAATAAGGGATTCTATTCCAGACATTACGAAACCATTCTCAAAAACAGCTGGACAGTGCTCGGTGGCCCTGGACACACCGTTCTGTGACTGACGGAATCCGCTCAGGTTCACAGGACGTGCTTTCCTGGTGAAGCGAAACAAACAAGATGCCCTCGATAGAACCAAGATCTCTCCTGATGCTTTGTAGGAACAAAACGTTTGCTGTGAGATGCGTTCACATTTGATCAGCTTTTGGGTTTTTCTTTCCAGCGCTTTAAAGCTATAATTTGGAGATTCAGTATATCACAAAGGAAATCGACAGAGCATGGTCCTCTCTGTCCCAGGGCTGCACTGCAGACTTCTGGGGATTTCTTAGGCAACACACTATGCAGCTGCCTTCCGTGGCCCTCACAGCAAAGTGTTCGGATGGTGCCTGTCAGCCAAACCAGGACATTTATAGTGGTTTGAGAAGAAGCTACTATAATGAAGAGAAACCAAAGCAGTAGCCTCTGAAATAAACATTATTTTGTTTGTAACATAACTAAGCAGGTAGTTCCTGACAACAAGATCATAAAAACGATGCTCCATAATACCCGCAGATTATTTCAGATCAGTTGTCTCTCAGGCTTTGAAGAATTGTACCTATTCTCTACTTGCAGGCTCCGGATTCCCAGTTACAGCAATTCGGTGAGAACCCATCATAATCAAGTCCAGTAAATATCGCCCCAGTTCCTATCACCTGGCAGCACAGTGGAGTGATTTTGGTCACCATTTACAGATAATCAGGAAAGAAATCTTCTATTACGTGGCAAAGCTGTTGCAACTGTTTTAAACTGACAATAATCACATAGCTGAAGCAGTGTTGTAAACGCGTATAAGACGTTGACTAAAGTAGATGTTCTAAGTTATAGGTAACCGAGGGGCTGCCCTCCTTTACTTGAAGGAAAAATATAATAGAAAATCCTGAACACGTTAAACAAGGAACTCTTAAGCCAGTTACAAATATGTGCTGGGCTACACTGAATCAGACAACTCTAGGTAGAAACAGAAGACAAAGCATAAACGAAGTAACTTAGCCACCACTGGTGCCTGGAAGGCAAAAACCACTGGCTTCTCTTGATCCTGTCAAAGTCCATCCATAGCTGATTATTGATAATGACGCCCAAGGACCATTATCTGAAAAAACCACCAGGACTAAATGCCTGTACTGGTCTGAAACTTTCATTTCTTCCCAGAGACCTAGCTTTTCAGTCTTGACAGAGAACAAACTTGTAGAAATCTTTGTCATTTCAGTACACTGAATATCCAAAGGAAAGAAAGTGTAATAAAATCAGGAATCTGAATGTCTTTTTTAAGACACATATATTTATGCTGCTAGATTTCACCCCAAATCTGTGATTGAACAAGGCAAGGGCTTCCCAGTGTCCAGAATGTTCTTTTTAGTCAACACACTTTTTCTCCCAAGGGACAGATGATAATATTTTAGGCTTTGTAACCACACCATTGTTCTCTGTCCCAGCCAGTCAGTCCCGCTGCTGTAGCGACAGAACAGTCGTAAATGAGTCTAAGAAAAATTTTGGATACGGAAATTTGAATTTTTTGGTAACTTTCACATGTCAAAAATGTTATTCCTCTTTTCATTTTTCTTTAATAATCTAAAGTAAAACCCATTCTTAGCTCATGGGCAGTACAAAAACATGGTTGATCCTGCACTAGACTAACTTTTGTGAAAGCAAAGTTGATGACGGTCTACTTCAGTGTTCTTCTGCAATGGCCTCGTACAGTATCAGACACACAGTAAATGCTCAATAAATATTAGTTGAACTGGACTGATAGCAGTCACCACTACCCAGTATCACTGCCTGCCAAAAAACTACTGCATGTAGCTGAACTCAAGAATATGATAATCCTTCCAAAATGTGAAACAGTTATTCATACCCAAGTCTGTTTTAGCATGTTCGAAACGACAGAAGTAATTTTACTTATGATGTGTGAACCATTTCATGGCCAGATGACACCTAAATGTCAATTGCTGACTTCTAACAATTGAGAACATCATCACCAACAGCTCACTTCAGTGTTAGTAAGCACATGCCCATCTGTGGTACTTGTCAGACGTGTAGATCCCTGAGCCCGTACCCCCAAGACAGCCTGGGGGGGCCCTGGAGGCTGTTTTAAACAAGGACACCAGGTGATTCCAGCCTAGATGGCCTCTGGGTCTTATTTGGAGATACACAAATCTATACGTAAATTACCTACAGTTTTAGAAAGTAAGCAGCTCCCAGATCTCCTGTATAAAAACTCTAATCACAGAACATGACAGGATCTATAAGAAACCCCAATAATTGAGACTTTAGGAGTAGAGCTGGTCTAGTGGAAGTGCTCCAATCCTGCCACTTCTCCCCTCAAACCCCTAGGTCCTGAGTAGCCCATTATTGAAAAGCATTTTCTGAGACTATTTTCTAAAAGTATACCCATGTTCAGTCTATTTCATGCCCAGGACTTACACATTGAAATTGATTCCTATCCGTAAGACGAGAAGAGCAGCACATCGCATCTACTGCCAGTACTAATAGAAAACATCTGCATATGCACAAATCACATATGGGATTCCATACAGCTCCATCCTCAATCTCCCACAGACAATCCAGTGATAGTTATTTGCATTTGAGCTTCTGACAATAGTTTTTTTCTTTTTACTTAAAAGAATTGAAATTTAAGTTTAAAAACCTCCTCTGAGCTATCATAAATATACCCTCTTACAGATAAAAGTTGGAACTCAGAGGATAATTCAAACTGCTAAAAATATCCCGAAGTGGATTCTTGGAGTATATTGGCAAGTTAAGCGCCCACTCACATGCCACTCCCGAGTCAGGAAGTTAGTCCTACAGAATCACAAGTGCATAAGACTTGTTCACCCAGATTTGTGGAAACACCACTAAATGCTACTGTAGCTGTACCTGTATTAATTTTTACAATGTCAACCCTTTCTTCTCTAATGGAAGACAATAAGTTTTGACTAAGACCAAGAGTCCAAAAGATATGAGCAGGTTTGTAGCAGCCAGTCTGGGGTGAGTTAGCAACTACTAAAGTATCTCAGATTAATTCTACAGACCACAAAACAGATTTTAATAGAAAAAGCATGTAGTATTTCTAAATCCACTCTACCCACAGATTCATGAAAAAATTGCTAAAACATGATTAGCTACAGAGAAAGGGGTGTTATACATCACAGGAATTTTATCATTCAATATTAATGTACTTTTTGGGGTAACTTTAAACCCCATTAAGGTTTGTTATAGAAATCAAAAGATTCTTTGAACTAAACGATAAAAGGGACAAAAGTTACCAAAATCTGTGGGATTCAGCAAAAGTAGTCATAAGAGGAAAATTCATAGCATAAATGCCTACAGCCCAAAGAGAGAAAGATCACAAAATCAACGATGTAATGAATCATCTCAAGGAATTGGAAAAGGATGAGCACACCAGTCCTAAACCCCACAGAAGAGAAGAAATAACTAAGGTCAGACCAGAACTAAATGAAATCGATACCTAATGAATTATACAGAAGATTAATGAAACAAACAGTTGGTTCTTTGAAAAGACGAACAAAATCAGCTCACTTCTTGCTACATTAATCAGAAACAGAAAAGAAAGGACCCTAATAAGCTCAATCAGAAATGAAAAAGGAGATATTACAACTGATACCACAGAAAGACAAAAATATATCTAAATACTATAAAAATCTCTATGCACACAAACCTGAAAACAGTGAGGAAATGGACAAATTCTTGGAAACACACAATCTCCTTAGGCTCAATCAGGAAGAAATAGAACTCCTGAACAGACCAATCAAGTAACAAAATTGAAGCAGCAATAAAAAATCTCTCAACAAAAAAAAGTCCTGGACCAGATGGTTTCACATCTAAATTTTACAAGACCTACAAAAAAGAACTGGTACCTACGCTGCAGAAATTATTTCATAACACAGAGAAGGAATCCTCCACAACTCGTTCTATGAAGGCAGTATCACCATGACACCAAAGCCAGGAAAGGCCACAATAATGACAAAAAACTACAGACAAATATCCCTAATGAATATAGATGCAAAAATTCTCAATAAAATCCTAGCAAACTGAATTCAGTTGCATGTCAAAAAAAATAATCCTCCACAATCAAGTGGGCTTCATCCCAGAGATGCAAGGATGGTTCAACATACACAAATCTATAAGTGTAATTCACCACATAAATAGAAACAAAAACAAAGACCATATGATCCTCTCAATACATGCAGAAAAAGCATTTGACAAAATTCAGCACCCTTTTATGATAAGAACTCTTAAGAAAATAGGCATAGATGGAACATACCTCAATATTATAAACGCCATATACAACAAACCTGTAGCCAACATCATACTGAATGGGGAAAACCTGAAAGCACTCCTGCTTAGAACTGGAACCAGACTAGGTTGCCCACTGTCGCCACTTGTGTTCAACATAGTGCTGGAAGTCCTAGCCAGAGCAATCACGCAAGAGAAAGAAATCAAGGATATCCAAATCCAAATGAGGGCAGAAGAGGTCAAACTATCGCTCTTTGCTGACAATATGATCTTATATCTGGAAAACCCCAAAGATTCTGCTACAAGACTCCTGGGGTTGATAAATATACTCAGCAAAGTCTCAGGCTACAGAATCAATGTACAAAAATCAGTAGCATTCATATACGCCAACAACAGTCAAATTGAGAATCAAATCAAAGATTCAATACCCTTCACAATACCAACAAAGAAAATAAAATACCTAGGAATATTTTTTACCAAGGAGGTGAAAGACCTCTACAGGCAACTAAGAAACACCAAGGAAGGAAAGTGCAGAGGATGTAAACAAATGGAAAAACACATCATGCTCATGGATCACCAGAATCAACATTGTTAAAATGTCTATACTAAAAGTGATTTACAGATTCAGTGCAATCCCTATTAAATTACCAATGTCATTTTTTGCAGATCTAGAAAAAACAATTCTACACTTCATGTGGAACCAGAAAAGACCCCGTATAGCCAAAGCACCCTTAAGCAAAAGGAACAAATCAGGAGTCCTCACTCTACCAGACTTCAAGCTATACTACAAGGCTGTAGTAACCAAAACAGCATGGTACTGGCACAAGAACAGAGACATAGATCAGTGGAACAGAACTGAGAACCCACATATAAAGATATAAAACCATCCTCATATAGCCATCTTATCTTTGACAAAGCAGACAAAACATACACTGGGAAAAGAATCTCTATTCAATAAATGGTGCTGGGAAAACTGGATTGCCACATGTAGAAGACTGAAACAGGATACGCACCTTTCACCTCTCACAAAAATTAATTCACAATGGATAACAGACTTAAACCTAAGGCATGAAACTATAAGAATTCTAAAAGAAGAGGTAGAAAAAACTCTTAAACATATTGGCCTAGGCAAAAAGTTTATGAAGAAGAACCCAAACGCAATCACAGCAACAACAAAAATAAATAAATGGGACCTGACCAAATTAAAAAGCTTCAGCACAGCCAAGGAGACAATCGACAGAGCAAATAGCCTACAGAATGGGAGAAACACAACGGGAGTCTACACATCCGATAAAGAGGTAAAAACCGGAATCTACAAAGAACTCAAGCGAATTAGCAAGGTAACATCAAACAACCCCATTGAAAAGGGGCAAAAGACATGAACAGAAGCTTTTCAAAAGACAACAGACTAATGGCCAACGAACATAAAAAAATGCTCAATGTCTCTAGTCATCAGGGAAACGGCAAATCAAAACCACAATCAGTTATCAGTTAACTCCAGTGGGGATGGCTTTTCTCAAAAAGTCCCCAAATAATAGATGCTGGTGTGGATGCGGAGAGAAAGGAACACTTATACACTGTTGGTGTGACTGCAAACTAGTTCAACCTCTACGGAAAGTAGTATGGAGATACCTCAAAGAATGGAAAGGAGATCCACCATTTGATCCAGGAATCCACTTACCCGAAGGAGAAAAAGACATTTTCTAAAAAAGACACCTGCACTCGAATGTTTATGGCAGCACAATTCACAATCACAAAGATGTGGAAACAACCCAAGTGCCCATCGATACATGAGTGGATTAATAAAATGTAGTATATATATACCATGGTACTACTCAGCCATGAAAAAAAATAGTGAGCAAATACCTTTTGTAACAACCTGGATGGAACTGGAGACCATCCTTTTAAGTGAAGCATCACAAGAATGGAAAAACAAAAACCACATGAACTCGCTACTAAATAGCAACTAATAGATGAACACTGATGTGCACATATGGTAGTAAAACTCAACGAAAATCAAGCAGGTGGGACGGGGAGGAAGGGTTGGGTGAATTCACATCTAACGGGTACAATGCACACTATCTGGGCGATGGACACCCTTTTAACTTTGACTCGATCTGTACAAAAGCAATTCATGTAACCAAAACGTTTGTACCCCAAAATATTCTGTAATTAAAAAAAGATGAAAAACCCACTTCCACTAATTATAGAGTGGTTTCTAAATAGAAAAAAAAGAAAAGACGGAGGCAGAATGTATTCCTCAGTGGAGTAAGTCTTTCCATCCTTTTCAGAAAATAACTTAAATATCTCTGTTTTCAGGTAAAGGCACGAATATCACTTGTTCTTTGCTTATGGGGGCTGACATCCAGCCAATGGAAACACGAACTACCACCTCCCACTCCCCACGCCTGTGCATTCTGCGCTGCAAAGAGAGCACAAGCTGTGCACACTTCGTACGTATCTTCAGTTCATCAATACTGGAAACACTAAATGAGTTTTCAATTTATCTCAATTATTTTGTAATCATCCTGATACAGAAACAGCCCAACTATTATCTTCTCAATGCCTTAGAGCTAAAATAAAAGATAAAGTTCAATTAAGATTCTAAATAACCCACTAAAAGATGCATCACAAAGACCAAATATACTACCATCCAAAACATTCCACATCTATACCCAAGCCTTTTTGACCATAAAACATTGTTAAAGTCATCATGGGAAGGCAGCATAGAAAATATGTGAACTTTTTTTTTTCTTGCTTGGGTGGGTCTAGGTAGTTTGTATTATAGAGATTAGAGAACAATACACGGGATTTTACAGTTTTGTATCCTAGATCCAATCTTTAAAATACTAGGGCTTTACCGATGTTCCCATTAGTTTTTGCTCTGGTTCAGCCTGTGATGAACAAACTACCTGAAGAAAGGACCTGGTTCAGACACGGTCTCCTTAAAATTAATTTTCTACTTTTGTTAGTAGAAAAATTATATGACCCGGTTGTCTTTAAAAACTGTGAAAATATCTGATTAGTGTTCATTAGTTTTTAATACCATGATTGCCTACCATTTAAAAAAAAATAACTTCTATTTTATTTAAAAAGTCAAATCTGCATTCTAGATCAGTTGATACGTATCTTTAAGGGAAAGGTACTTACTTTTGGGGTGAGATTATTAACAAATTTGCCACATTAAGAAAGGAAGACCGACCAGAAAGCAAGAGCAGTTACAGTTTCATAATAGATACATGATGAGGAATTTATGTTCAAAATATTTTCATTTAGCATTTGGTTCCATTTTTCATTCTGAACATTAAATGAGCATTCTCTTTACTTTTGGAATTTTTAAAAAGTTTACTGCTGCCTACATACCCAAACACATGCAAACTAGATTCAGAAGTAAATTTCCATCTCTGAAGAGAGAGCTTTCACCACGATTTCTTCTTTAACTAACTCACAACAAAAAGTCACAGTGCAAACGCCTCAATCAATCAGAACTTACCTAGAACTAATTCAACACTGACCTATCAGCGTGTACACAATTGATAAAACTCCAGGTGGACTCCTAACGGTGAGTTTTAGCAGACTAGTTAAGTTCCTTCATTTTTAGTGTCTGACTAATGGGTACACTATAACCCATGTGGGAAAAAGTAAATGGAGCTTAGCATCCAAATTAAAAGTTAATTTTAAATGCTTTCTATAGACTTCTTTCTATGAATCTGTTTTTAAAGTATTAACTTTCCCTGCAAAATACATATTTTCATCCTAAATGTTTTAAAAAGAAGCTATAGTAGTAGAGAAATTCCAGGCACAGTTCCTACTAATGTGGAAGCTCCACGGCAGATCTTCCTCAGCTCCCAGCAGACACCCGACAGCCAAGAGCAGGACTCAGAAAATCAGTGCTGCAAATTTGGGAGAGCTTTTTGGATTAGATGTAAATCAAAGCATTTTGAAATTACTAATAAAATTCCCCCACAGAGATTCTTATTTCCTTATCTACATTCTTAGGTTTCTCTATTTTGTTAGCAGGCTAAGTTGATGCACCATATAATTTGTGCATTAACATAAATTTTAAAATTTGTGATCCTTATTGTGGGGGGATGAGTATTTTCTAGTTTTTGAAGACACACTGGAGTAATATGTCCCCTGTGAATTACCTTGACTAAGTTATTTCTTCTTTTGTGGTTGAAATTGATCCTTTCATTTAAGTCCCAATAGGTATGCCACACATGGGATGTAAACCAAAATTTGTTAGGTGATAGAAAGAACGGTAATATATAATTTTTATAATATAAAACAATGATAAAAATCTAAGATAAGACTCTTTGGAGAGATTTCAGTGGAGCAGTTTTCCATCTCGGAGGCCCAAATGTGGAGAAGAAAACGAGCGGATCACTGTGATCTCTCCACTCACTCACTGTCTCTGCAATGCGCTTACTGTAAACGCACGTCACACGTGATTTAGAGCCCTATGTTCTGCTTCCACATTTTAGTCCAAATATAAAAACTGCATTTATCTGCATTTAAATGGGAGAAGTGACACGAGTCTACGACTGAGTTATGCAAACAAAACGCATCTGTGTAAGGAACACGCATATATTAAGAGAGGATGGAGGAAACAGGAGCCCACTGCCAAACTACATCTCCAAATTGTTAACCTGGGAAGTACCAATTATTTTGTCTGAAAAATCTACACTTTACTTGATTGTTTGGCTGTACAGTCTTTTTCAAAGTTAACCTTCTGACTCTGTATATGAGGTACGAGATTCAGAGCAAATGCAACACGCTCAGATATCACAGCCTCTAACCTGCGCAGGACGGTGTTCGCTATAGAACCTGCTCTGTCCACTAGGGACAGGAAAGGCAGGGAAAGTGGCTTTAGGTCCCTCCTTTAGGATTCTTCCAAGTCACAACTGGTGTGATGGGAAAACAGATCCTGGGCCATGCTCATAAGGCCAGCGTTTTATACCAAAAGGTGGTTCTCTTGGAGTAGTATGGGCCTTTAGAATACGAATGCTCTAAAACTGCACTAACAGGGTGGCCATGAGCCACATGTGACATTCACAGGCTCGACAGACACTTGTGGTCAGTGGCTCACACCAGACAGCACGGAGACCATTTTCACCACTGCAGAAGAGACTCTGGCACAGCCCTGCTCTGAAAGGCAGTGTGGTGCCGGCCGAGCAGGTGGTCACAGTCTTACGGTTACTTATGACAAGCTGCCTTGCACATGTATTTTTTTTTTTTTTTTTTTTTGAGACAGAGTCTCACTCTGTTGCCCTGGCTAGAGTGAGTGCCGTGGCATCAACCTAGCTCACAGCAACCTCAAACTCCTGGGCTCAAGCGATCCTCTTGCCTCAGCCTCCTGAGTAGCTGGGACTACAGGCATGTGCCACCATGCCCGGCTAATTTTTTCTATATATTTTTAGTTGTCCAGATAATTTCTTTCTATTTTGTTAGTAGAGACGGGGTCTTGCTCTTGCTCAGGCTGGTCGCGAACTCCTGAGCTCAAACAATCCGCCCGCCTCGGCCTCCCAGAGTGCTAGGATTACAGGCGTGAGCCACTGCGCCCGGCCGCACATGTATTTTTTAAAAAACAAAATTTCAGTAGTTATCACTCAAAAAGTATCAAGATTTTCACCAGCAGGCCAGCCATGTGCGCAGAATACGTACACACAGACACAGACACGCATGTACACATACACAGGCCTGTCTCTAACCATGGCATCAGAGGATAAAAGGATTTTTTAATTTGGAAACTACGTATATGAAAATGAAACAATATTAAAATGAGACACCCATTTTTATCCTATCAAATTGGCAACAAAAAGTTGAAAAATACTTTCGCATGTTGTTTGTGTAAATGTGTATAATCTTCCGAAGGACAAGTTTGTGATTTTCACTAAAAATTTAAATGTGCATGCTATCCTTCAAGAATTCCACTTTGATAAACTTATCCTACCAAAGGTGATCAGACAGAATTACATAAAAGTATATAAATTAATTTCCTTTCTTTTTAAAAAAAGATAATGGACTATATATTGTGTTTTAAAGGCATTTCCTTTATGTAAATAAAATCTTAAAACTAATTTTCACAAAAGAAAACACTGTTCTCATTTTTTTTTCCTGGAAAAGTCATGGCTATTTCAGGAAAATAAAATTCAAATAAATTACAATAGAACAAAATATAAGCTTCAGTTTCATATAGAAATAAATAATAATGAGAAGATGCCTCTTCAGAAGTTGAAAATGGGGCAAGATTTTTGCCAGCGACACCTTTGACGGTCGTTTTACAGAGCAGAACGGCAGACGTGAGGGGCATGGGGATCAACACGGAACTGGTCCAATAACCCTCGCCCTTTGCACGGTAAAAGGCATCCGGGACGCTGCTGAGTGGAAACAGACCAGCTACCCCAGTGACGTATGTGAAGTTACACGGACGTGGACAGGAACAGACGACACAGGGAGGCGTCTCCGCGAAAGTGAGAATGTGACCTACATGGGACAGGGTTTCTGGGAATTCTGTTTTTCTTAGTCTCTTCTAAATTATTTGAATTTTTTATAGCAATTAAAAAATTTAAATCCCTTTTTAAAAATATAATGTGAATTCGTAGTAACAAGAGTATGAAGATGGATACTACTCGAATTTTTTTCAAAGTAAAATCTAATCTGGTATTAACAGGCTACTTTTCAGTAACGATCTACTGTGCCTATAAAGAAAGTTTATTTTTTAGAAAGGCAAGACATTCCAAAGAACTATCCTCAGGGTTGTGAGAGTCTTGAGATTATGAAAATAAAATTATTTTTAATTGAGAAAAATGCCTATTATTGCCTTCTTAAAATATTTCGGAAATAGATATATGAGATAAAGCTATTTGAGCTGAGTTGACAGCTGACAGGTGGGGGAAAGAAAACCTATTCTCAGTGATTTTTTCAACATTTTAAGGGACAGAGGTTGTATGAATAGTCTTCTGATCACTACAAAATACTAGGAAGAGGCTTAAGCTTCAATTTTAGGTAGTCATAGTTGGCTTCCATTTATTATTTTTACCTCTATTGAAATTTGGCTATGGCATTTTATCTTCAAAGTTCCTTATCAGTATAGCTAATTAATCTATATTTTTTCCAAATATTAATTAAAAGGAAAACAGCATAGAAAGTTATTCTGATTTGGAACCATAGCTTTTGAGTTTCTGTCTACAGACTTAGTTCTCTTAGTCCAATAATATTTAAATCTGGCCACTCACTCTCTTCTCAGATAATTAAAAACACTGTATTCAAAGTTTTGAAACTTTGTTTTAAAAAACAAATCAACCTTGAAACTTCACCTTAAAGATATTTGAAATTCCATTAGAATTTCAAGGTTATTATTACACTTCTCCCAGGAAAGGACTTGGTAGCATTTATTTTTTCTTGAATATATTATTAACTATAAAATAAAACAACAGAATGGATCTAAAAGAAATAACAATTTTTTTGGAAATTTTAAGGCTCAAGATAAAATTCTCTATCCTCAACCTAAAAGTCAGGCTTTCTGAGCCTTACCAGAGAGTAGCTCACAGGCTATAAAATAAATGCATAATTCAAGATTTTGTATAGACTTACAGCATCATTTCAATAAGCATAATTATATTACAGTGTAAAAATATCTAAGTTGACAAAGGCAAAAAGCCAAAGACAAGAAAAGGATAGGATAGGATAGGGCAATCATGTTTCTGTGTGAGCCAATAACACTGTGTAATTTTTCAACATTTTCATCTAATCAGCAAAGAGTACAGCAAACACATATAGAAAACGCAGTGAGACAACCTGATAGTGAATTCTAATGGAAGAAGCATAACACATGTTCTGCAAAGGTATAACTGTTGCATTTCCATTCTTATGTAAGAAATGTAAAACATCTGCAATGAAGTGTACCCTGTCCTCAAAAGTCCTAGTGTTTCTCTCTGAATTCTTTACTATGACAATAAGAACTAAATACTGACCACACAACAGCCGTGGCTGCAGAAACACAGGTGTGCTCAGAACGGCGCCCCTAATCCCTGTGTCCACGTCGTGAGCGCCCATTAGTCCCACACACTGCCTCTTTTTCTTTCTCTTTTGTATTTTTGCTACCTTAGTGCTCTTGTTCCTAAGAGCTCATTAATTCTCTGCTTTCCCTAGTGTAAATTTTTTTTTTTTTAACCAGAAAACAGCACATATACATTTGTTTTTAACACATTGCCACACTAGAAAAAAATTCATTTCCTTGGGGCCACGGTATTTTAGTAAGAAAACAGAATAAAAACTGCAAAAACAAAATGATCCTTTCTAATTTAATGAAAAATTTGTTATTTCTTATTGTGTATTGTTTTCTGAGACATGCCGAATAACCGAGTTATATATACTTCACGAGGCCCCGGGCTCAAAACCAGCGTGAGTCAAATACAACTCGCGTGGCAGATGATGCGTTAAAGTGTACAATCCAAATCCATGAGAGAATAAAACATGAATATTACGCCTCTCCTCTGCTCAAAGTTGTGACTACGTGGACCATCGTGTACATGATTTCTCACAGAGAGCTTACGTTCTGCAGACCTCGGAGAGGAGGGCTGTAACTGGAGTCCTGATGCTGATACATCCAGACTTGGATTTAGCATCACTTATCTGGCATTTAGCCATGTGGCTGGTAAGTCTGGTGCTGCCCCGATGGCGCTCATCTGCCCAGCGAGTACGCACGGCAGTGTTGGTGAGGTCGAGCACACCGAGTAACACAAAACCGTAGCTACTAAGGGAAGACCGGGACGTATACTGCAGTTTGCTCATCATGCTGGCAGGAAGTTTTTGACTAATGTCACAAGGGGGAAAATTATGAAAACAAAACTTTTTTTGAAGAGTAAAGGAACATTTAAATTATTTAAGTATTATAAAACATTCGCAAACTGGACTCAGGAATAACCTGGACAATTTGCGTGATTACAAATAAGTACTGTGATAACAGCAAGTATAAAAGAGGTTGCAATAAAATCACTCCTTGCTTATCCATGCCATATGTAATGTAGCATCTAGTCATCACACGTCACTCGTATGCACAGACATTCTACATTCTGCAACCAACAACCATCGCATGTATATTCTTCAATGGGGAAAATGAATGAAATAATTGTGGGAATTACTTATTTTACCTAACAGGCGATTTCATTGTGTTTTAAATAAAATAATTAGAATTCTTCATACACAACTGTCTCATCCCCCCATCCTCCAAATAAAATATAAGCAAAAAACAAACTAACTCATGATAGGACAAAAATAAGGCAACGTTACATGGATATAAAATGGGAAATAGATAAAGAATGCGTCCAACAATGTGCCTCTTGCTAGCTGTGTTTTCTGAATGGCACGAATCGTGCAGTTTATCATCGAGTGCTTGGTGAGCAGATGTGGGTGTGGCGTAGTGTTGCTGACTCCCGAAGGCTGCCCGATGGAGGGGCCACATCAGCCAGAGGCAGGTGTGAAGCGGGGGAGGAGAAGATATTTTCATGTGATTAAAGCTTTCTAAAACCCCACCCTGAATATGGCACCACCATTTCAGAAAGAGAACCCCCACCCTCCATCCTTCGTCCATTCACCTGGCAAGACCACCTGGGACGTCCTTTGAGGCTATTGAGTCAGTTCCAACCCTCGACCCAGCACAGGAAAGCTCGTAGGTACTCACCCTGCACACTGGGCACTGCCAGGGACTACTGCTGTCTCTAAGCCTGAACTCATCAGACAAACACTTGGAATGATACACACGAAAACACAGGTCACATATCAACACCTCTCCAGGCAAATGGCATTCAAAACAATACCAGTCATGATTTTCTGTTTCCCAGTCCTACAAAAAATACAAAATAATTTTGTATGACATTTTGTCAGTATCTGCAATGACTAAGAACAAAATTGAAACTCAAGTCCCCAAGTTAGGCATTATAAACAATTTCAGACATTTACTCTGTTAAAACAAGAGGGAAAATAACCTAAAAATTTACTTCCTTAAATTTTAAAATCTTTCCTGAACATATTAATATTCAGAAATATCTTAAGGCGATCTGAGAGCAAAACCAGTCCAAAGCCAATCCCAGTTCTAACATTATCTTTCATTTTTAAATATAATCTAAGGAATAATTTCTTTAGTAAACTGATTACCCCAAACCAACCTACAGCTTAGCATTCCAAGTAAACAAACCTTTCTTTTGTTCTGCTTTTTTTTTAAAAAAAAAAAAAACCAAACACATACTAAACCGTGGGAAAAGAGAAAATAGTAGTAAATGGTGACGCTCACTATTGTTATCTCTCATCCATGGTATTGGATGCTTTACGAAAAATAACCACTAATCAAAATGCCCATGTTCTGATAGGTTGTCAAATTTTCAGGGTCTGTTGAATTTGAAAAATAAATTGAAAATGTGAAACTAAAGTATTAATCACATTATCCAAGGGAGATTACCATAGAAAACAAAAAAAAAAGGAAGTAGATTTCCTGATTGTGGCTATTCCTAGAAATAAAAGAACAGGACTGTAGGCACACAGGCATTCCTCAAGATGTTCTTATTTGTGATGCATTTTTTGCACAGCTGACACCATTTAAGCGTAAACAGAAAGACTGTTAGAAGTTATCTTAGTTTAGAACTCATCATGAATATCACTCTTAGCTTTAATTACAAATACTTACGTTAAGAGTGATGGGTTAACTCTCAACCTTCCTTTGTAGGTGTGGTGACCAAATGAATAACGGTAAAACCCACAGTTCGTATAATCGGGCCCCTTCCACTGGGGACCCTGACTCTCCAAACCTGGGTTCTGCCATTGTTTCTTTCCACAAACCATCATCTACACTGTTTCCAAGGCTGAGCAGCTTGCTCGTTTTCTCTGACGCTGCTTCTCCCCTAACAGACGGCCTGTACGTAGCACTCACTCAGGAAGCAGCAACTTCTGTAAACACTAGGTTCGAACGTACTACTGCTTGACCGGACCTGAATGCCACTCCCTACTCCTTCCAAAAGAAGGAGATTCACCAATGTTCCAAAATTCATGTCTTTCAACCCACATCCAGAGTCATGCCTAGAGTGCAGCGGTAAATCCTGCAAAAATGTAAACTTTCTGGTTTGGTTTTTATTAAGAAATAGGCGGTCTTTATTGACTAAAATAATAAAGACGACATGACCATTTTTAGTTATCTCCTGTACAGGTGTATACTCCGCAAACTCACTTTGATGGAATAATTTCAGTTGCACTGAAATCATCACATATTGATTTTGCATAAAACCCTGACTGTGCGGGGTAGGAAAACATCTACTCCACCAAGTCTGACCTGACACATCATGAAGATGTGTGTGGGGCGTGGCTGTATTAAAACAACTCGCTGGTATACCCATTTCAGACGGCTCATATTAAAACTGCGTTTTATGCATTTCGACTTATTATTGTATCAAAAGCCATTGATAAAATTAGGTTTCAGTGGAGATAAGGCATCTTGTTCTACTTTAACAGAACTGTTTCCAAATTTACAACAAAGTACTTCAGAACATTTCCTCATAGCTGTTCAAAAACATCTTGAGGGATTTTAGTGGCTTATATCTGACTCAGTATTAACCATAGAAACTACCGTCTTTCACCGTGTTAATGTTTTACACAGACTCGTCTTCACGCGATGGTCAAAACGGCAGTGGCCGGGTTAGCGAGGCAAGGAGGAAAGGCTGTGTCTCTGTGCACGGCCCCAGCCCCTCTGCGTCACTCTCTCCCACCCCACTCTTTCCC
>RJWJ010011992.1:0-43034 GCA_004363605.1 Indri indri
AATTCCAAAAAGACAAAAAAGACTATTTAAAAAGGAGAACCGAGGATTAGGAGCAGAGTTCTTAATGCATGTACCTGAAAAATTCCTCGTAGCCAGCATGGTTGTCAAGATGGCACCCTGTCAAGGAAATAAGAATACAAAATCGGTGTTGCCGCTGCAAATCTTCGACCTAATAGACACACAGTCTTTGATAACAGAATCTTCTCCTGGCCTTAATTTTAGTTAGGGGATTTTGATTGTTTGTTTTTGTTTTTTGGTTTCCTGAGAGTCACAGGCCTGCGTCTCTCATGCTGCCGGGACCGCCCGCACGTGTGGGCCAGACTCAGATTATCGAATTGCACAGCTGTTTTCCACTGACGGGAGGAACCGCCACACGTGTTGCCACACTGATTATAGCTTTTCATCACAGGTTTGATCCTGGTGGATATTCCATCTTCCCAAGCCCCAGAAAAAGAATCACAAGAGTACTGATGTCTACACATCGAATAGCCTTGGTGAAAGTTACTTTCCTCACATAGCATTTCATTTCTCACTCCGCCAAAGCTACTTCCCCACAAAAATATAAAATGGTTTACCTTTAGTTTTCTTCTAGCATTGAATTTCTTCAAGCAGTCTACAGTTTCCTGTCTGTGCATCATGGAAGCAACAGTAGAGCGTTGCTGGAAGAAGAGGAGAAAAAGTGACTCAACTGAGGATATTTAAAACATGCTAAGATTAATAATAACGTCCTACACTTCATCAAATCTCTATTGTGGTGCTTCACCATACGATCAACTTGTAAGTATCCAATGACCACAGTTATCTAAAAATGAAGACTGATTTTGCCAAGACTACTGGTGACTATGATGCAAAATTTATATATATAAAGTATAGAAATGAATATCAACCATTTCCCAAATTATCCTTATTTCAATGTCTTTAATCACTTTTTTTATTGGGCTGCCTTTCATTTACTTAGCGTTGTATTTATTGCCTTAACATTTGATACTCATCCTGAAAAATTTCCTGAGGTCTCTAGATAACCCTCATCTCCACCCCTAATTTCACATTACTGTTCTTAGTGCTTCTAAAGTATATGCAGACTGCTATGACTATTCTTTTATGCACTAAAACTCTCCTCTCAGCTTCCAAACCTCAAACTTGTTTCTAATGCTGCCTAATGGTAAATGAACTTTGTCTAATCTTTTCATCTGGGACACATTTAATCTTGGTGCTATTTTCTTAACCTCTGTTCATGAGTATTGTCAATAATTGATATGGGGAATACTCATTCCTTGTGTTATTGTAGGCAATATTTATTTAACAACATATGCAAATCAGACTGCTACTGAAAGTGGCATCTTTCACCATTATAAAATTCATTTTCTTAAATACCTTGAGTCAAACATTCATTCGAGTTTCATTTTTTTCTGCAAAATTATTTTTAATCTATGAAAAAATATTAAAGGAGAGTTTATTTTTCATGTTAGTTGCTGAGGTCTTTGGAGAACCGTCACTTACGCAGATCCATGGGTGCTTCAGTGCCTCTGAGGCCGTGATCCGTTTGGCAGGGTTGATGGTTAGCATTTTATTGATGAGGTCTTTGGCTTCAGGAGTCACTGTGTCCCATTCTGGTGATGGGAACTTCAAAAAGATAAATTTATAAAGAGTTTAAAAAATAGATACACTCTGTAAAACAGGGAAGAGCCAAATACATACATTATTTCCTTACTGGTGAATTTCTTCATACATTTACTTTTTGTATAAGTTAAATTGTATGTAAACTAGATAAATTGATCCAGATATATTCCTCCCCCTATGTAGATAATTGTATATATTAAAAAGTATCTGACAAGGGACCAACATATGTACTAAATTAGTGCATATAGTAAAATACATTTTAAAACTCAGAAAAATAACTTAAGAATGTTCTATTCCTTTCAGAGTGTCTTTGCTTTGATTTGAAAATGAAATTTTATGTAATCTTTGTCAGACTTGTTTGCAAAACTCAAAAAAAGCTAAGAGGTTATTACATGTATGAATGTCATCATGCTATTATGCCAAGGTTCAAAATGAGGTATTATATACTTTCACAGTACATGAGCAGTAATAGCAGAGATAATAAAACAGCTTTAGTTCCTGTGCCAAAATTGGTCCATTAATCGTGGCTGCCTGGAGTGCTGCAGTGAGAAGAATCTGAGACTACAAGGGCTTGAGTAGCATTTCATTTTAACACTTCAAGAAGGTTAATCTTCCTGATTATAAATTTCACCAAACTATATGAAAGTAACCAAATCTCATAGCTTTTGGTAGGAATCCATTTTACATTAATAACTATATGATGAAGCTACTCATCATAACTTTAAGTTATTTTTTTCTGAAAAGATAATTATTTAACCTTACTTTCACATAATTAGCATATTTAGTAGAAATACTATTCTTCACTGGTTAAGAGACATTGAAATCACATTAGTTGCTAAATAACAGAATACCAGGTTCCTTTCCCAATTTATGAATTTTTATAGACAATCCTGAAACACAAAGCTGTTGTTACTGTGTCATAAAATCAAATTAGTCCATGTTTAGTAGTTATAAAACGGGCACTGTGACCCACTGGCAAAATGCAACGTGAGAAAAATAATATTGACTCTTTAATACCTGTAATTTTGGCCAGTTTAACAATTGTCATTTTTTAATCCTAGAAGTTTCTCTTTCACCGTTGTAAAAACTTGCTAACTGTTAGCAATTATTGAAGAAACACTTAAGGCTGCTTTGTAATGTTGTGCAGGTCTTCTGATAGCACATTAGGGGCAGGTTCAGCTTAAGAAAGGCGGACCTTTTCCTTAGTTTTCTCATTTTCACAAAGGCACTCCTCCGTGTGCCCCAAGCAGGGCACTTGCAGCTCCGTCTGCCCAGACAGGGGCCTAGTTCTAGTCTGTAAAGGTGGGGAACGTACTAGCTGTGGCTATGTAAATAATAATTTGGTCCATTTACCAGTCTGGGAAAAATGGAATGCTTCAAAATACATTTTAAATTCTTGATAACTGATATACACATTCCCCCTAAATAGAATATTTTAAGAGAACTGCATTGACAAGTTCATGAGACCCGACAGAATATATAATAATGCAGAGTAAATATAAATTTATATTTACTCCCTTCACGTCCATATTAAGCTTTTCCCTCATGCACAGAAGGTGGACCCAGTACTGCTTACTCCCTAGGTACCCTACGGAATAATACATGAAAGCTTCCCCAGACCCTGCACTCTGATTTTCAGAAGGTTGTATGAGGGGAAACCAGAGGACGGGATAAATCGTATTTGCAGAAATAATTACCGAAGGAGAGCAAATGATACCAATGAACACAAAGTTAAGCCATAAACAGAAAGTAGATAAATCCTTCCTCTTCAAATTCTGAACTTAATTCATGAATGTGCATATATGCTTACTTTCAAATATTCTAATTATAAGTTAAATGCATTTAATAGAATTGTGATTTTCAGATATTTTTCAATTGTGAAACCCATTCTTCAAATGAAAGCTTGCACAGTAGGCCATTAGATAAACAAAGACAAAACAAAACAAAACAAAACAACCACCAAAATTGATATAGTGGAATGATGTTCTATTTGATATATGGATCACTGAGTAATTTAAAATTATGTAATAGACATTTGAGAATATAATTCAACTAAAGAGGCAGTAATCATTTCTAATTTTTAAGTTTTAAAATGCATTAAGATCTGAAAATTTTGACAAGCAAAATTCTCCTCCTCAGAGAATTCAAACAGCTTTTCTTTCAATTTTAGGAGACAGTGAGCTAAGAGGAAATACGAACTGAATACATATACTGCATTTTTTTCCTCTTCATCTCCCTTTCCCTAAGAAGGAGGGAAATAATAAGGGAAATTAGTGAAGATTATGGTTAAAAGAACAATGAAAAAAATCCGGCTCTTGGTCAACAAACAAAAAACAAACCCTCATCTAAAGGTATAGAAATACTCGTTACGTACATCATAAGCTCCAGCCTTGATCTGCTGGTAGAGTCTGTGCTGGTCTTCATCCCAGAAAGGCGGATACCCCACCAGTAGAATATAGAGAATGACACCTGCAGTAGATTAGCATATTAACATAGTGTAAGTCACACAGACAATCGTAAATTAAATGTGGCCAATCCACAGTGATATTCAGCTACACTCAAAATAGAGGAAACTGGATTGTTGGAAAACTTCAGAGAGATGTGTTATGATCTATTTGAGAGCACTGTGTGGAGGATGAATTCTCCTCTTCCTATGCTCAGAAGCTCTGACAATGTGTCAGTCAACACATGGACCAAAGAATTCTAAAGAAGCATGGCGGGGTAACATCTAAAGACAAAACTCACCTGTCATTTCGGGTCACACATTTTTTGGCCTTCCTGAGCTCTTGTCTGCAGACGGTCTCCCTGCACTCTACTCCTATCTATAGGAGTGCTGTGATTTTAGTCACTGTGTAGGTTGAAGTTTAAAAACTGAACATGTTATTTATTTCCTCATAGTCATTTTGCTGGTAATTAGGACATTTTGTTGAGCGATGGTGTCCTGGTTATAAATTCATGCTCTAAATAGCCAGGATCCCTGGGACTGTGGATACCACATAAAGAGACAAAATCCTTTTCTTTTCAGTGATGTTAGTCTTCAAAAAAAGTTTTTTCAATCAAACCACTAAACCAACAATACTACAGGAGTATATATGACAGGAAAGGGAAAGGGAAGAGGAGGGGCGATTGCACACGAGATTCACAGCAGCAAACACAGAGCTGTCATACAATTGCCTATCCTTTTCATAAATCTGTAATTAAAAAAAAAATCACAAATTAATTTAATCAACGTCTGATTTAACTTTTAAAATTTAAAAAACATTCTGTATTCATAGGCTTTTGCTTTTCCCTGAAATCATATCTGCAGCCTATGTGTCTCCTGGGGCTGTTTTGATACTGTGGTTTTCTTTATCATCACATCTCCCTCCCGCTACTTCCCAAATACTTTATTCCCTGCTTAAGGTTTTTGGTTTCTTTTCCAGCTCATCATCCCAGAGGAAAGCTGTCGATCCTCTGACCTCTCCTGCTTGATTTTCTCTTTCTGTGTTTCCTTAAGCTGGGAAACCTGAGGGAGAAGAGTAAGGCAGGTGACACTTTGCCTGGGCCTTGGGACGCCTTTTTTCCCTTGTCAGAGGTGGGCCCTTGGTTTCTGTATCTTTTCTTCCTTGGGCAGATCTAGCCCTGCTCCCGTCCATCAGTCTGGACATATCTATACAACAGACACTGTTGCAGCTGAAATGATTTTTAAGCGATGGTTTAATTGCCCTAGACTTTATAGCCTGCTTCAGGAAGACACAATTCGAAAGCAGATTTTTAAAGTCATGTGAATCAATACCAGAGTAAAACATTTTAAACAACATTCTTAAAAACAAAACCAAAAAAACCTACTGAGGCTCTTAAACCAAGACTGAAAGTCAGCTTACCATAATGGAGTTGAACAAAACAGAGTATGAAGAAAATCACAATATACTGTTACCTCATCTTCACAACATGAAAATAATTTTTCCATCTTTCATACATTATAGATTAATGTGCATTCATTTAAACTTATTTTCATATCATTTTTAGTATCTGACATAACAGATGCATCTAATGCTAATGATAATGGTGATGATGATGATGATGAATGTGTGTGTGTTTGCGTTCTCGGGACACAAGTAGAAAAGGAGCGAGATCTAAGTAATTTGGGCCCTCAGCTATGTGTGGGTCAGTGGGTGAAGAAGAAAATTCACTCTGTAACGGCAATAGTCTCCATCGAGTATGAACATTTTCCTAAGAAACATCTAGAGTTTGGCTACTATAAAATTATAAAAAGACTCGCAACTGAGATCATTAGCATTCTGAACCTAGGCTGTTCGTTCCTGTGGATTCCTGCAGTTGACACCTGGTGGCTGCTTCTCTGGGAAGGGACGCTCACAGAGGGCTCTTTCCCTGCGAAAAGCAGCCGATACCTACACAGATGCCCACCATTCAATTATCTGAGTGAGGAATTTCTACCAAAAAATACACTTAAAAATAACAGCATACGTATAGGAGATTTCAAAAAAACCACACTTTAGGTCCAAAGATGTAAAGAACATAGGCACCGTTGAGTAGATGGATGTGAAGCTGCCGATGCCTAGGTGAGTAAACTTCGTTTTCTAAGCTTGCTCATTAGCCTAGAGTCCAGGGCCTTTCTGAGTTCTGCTCTCCAGAGAGAGAAAATACTTTCTATTTTTTCAAAGCACAGAAGTATGAGAGTTGGGGCATAATGATAATGTAATATTAATAAGTTTCATTAAAGGTGACATTTATTGAGCAGTCACATATGCTTTCATGCATTACCTTATTTAATCCTGGTGCAATGCTATTAGGTGGGTAATTGCTACTATTAATATCTCCATTTCACTGATGAAGAAACAAGGCTGAGAGGCTCGGTAACTGTTTTAGCCACTAGCAGGACTGACATGGTGATGCCCTAAACATTCCCTACAGCCACTTTTTCTTAAGAAAAAGGTTATTTTTCTTATTGATCCTCTTAATTGTCTCATCTTTGATCAGTGTAAGCCTCTTCAACTTGGCTCCTGAGTTCTGTTAATACAAACCACTGGCCTTTAATAGTTTCTTTTCTTTCTAGTACGACAAGATGCTCCTGGATCATCTTGTACTTTTCTTGATCCAGACATTGAATCAGCTGTCACTACCAGAAGTTCTGGTTCCTTTTAGCGGTAACCGAGACCTTTTGGTACCTAGAGACCAAAATGGAGCATTTGAATACGCTCTGTGGTTTCTCCAAAAAAATAAATTGAGAAATGAGACAGGAGACAGAGATGAGTGGAAACCACAAACTAAAAGAAACTTAAGAGACGTAAGAGACCAAACTAAATTATGACACATGAGGGCAAATAGGGAAAATGACTGGATATTTTGATGATATTAAGCAATTATTGTTAAATTTTAAAGTTAGTATTATTGTCACATTTTTTTAAAAAAAAGAGTCTTTCTTTTAGAGATACAGCAGGATATTTTTAGATGCACTGATGTGATGTCTGGATTTGATTAAGGTAAGCTTGGGTGGGAACGAGCGGCGTGGAACACACGCAGGCAGATCAGCCGTCAGTTCACACTGTTCTCCCTTCCCGTGTTTCACATGTTCCATAGCAAAGAGTTAAACTATTCTTGACAAAGCTGATTCCATATAACATTTACAAATAGATACTAAAACTAGTTTTCCCTATCTTATGTATATATTTGTGCGTGAGAGATGTTAGTTATGTCTAATAAGGGTTTTGAGAAGCACTAATGACTGATTAGGTAGAAAGACTACCGTATTAAGAATATTCAAAAATGATTTTAATAAAAATGAACGATCACTTTAATGATGAAATATTCTGAAGGCTCTTCTTTTAAAGTGAGAGACAAAGAAGGAATGTTGGAAAACTGAGACGTTAGTGGAAAGTTAATGGAACAATCTGAGACATCCACTTAATGTTCTCAGGAAATAATGGGGTACACTATGAGCATACAAACAAAATGCACAGTTAACTATATAAGTGATAAGTATTTCTCTTTTACCGTGTAACACCACAAGCAAAAAAATCATCATACAGTTCAAATGCAGAAAGTGCTCAACCAATAATACTCTGTGACCTAACGGGCCAATGATGGGTAGAACAAAGAGCTAGACGATCATGCCAGCAAGTCTTTTTTCAGGGGATGGAAGCTATGCCATGAACAAAAGCCTTGTGTCATTTGTTCTTTTGGTTCTGATTATTTTAGAGAAACCAGAAACTGACAGTTTCTGTAGCAATCTCCTGAGAATAAAAATAGAGATAAATAATAAATGTCAACATCTCCAAAAATAAAAGGTACAAACGTCTGGCTAAGATATCTGTGCACCATCTGCAATGGACTGAATGCTTGTGTTTCCCCAAAACTCATATGTTGAAACCCTAATCCCAGTGTGATGGTATTCGGAGGTGGGGCCTTTGAGAGGTAATTAGTTCATGAGGGTGGACCTCTCATGACTGGGACTAGTGTCCTTATAAAAAGAGGCCAAAAAGTGAGCTAGCTCTCTTACTGCCATGTGAGGATACAACAAGCAGTTGGCAGCCTGGCACCCTGAAGCGGGCTCCCCCAGAATGTGACCTGGCCGTGCTGGCAGCCTGGTCTCAGACTTTCAGCATCCAGAACTGTGAGAAATAAACCTCTGTTGTTTATAAGCCACCTGGTCTATGGTCCTTTGTCACAGCAGCCTATATTAAGGCTGTGTGATATTCCATTGTCTGTCTAGGCCACATTTTGTTTATTCATTTAATCCAACTAACGATGGATATTTGAGGTCCTTCCATCTCTTGGCTATTATGAATAGTGCTGTTAAGAATACAGGTATTTCTTCAAAACATTCTTAAAACATTTCTTTAAAATCCTCCTTTCAATTCTTTGGTATATATGCCCAGGAGTGGGATTGCTGCATCCTATGACTCTAGAGAGTCTTAGTCAGTGGTTCTGGGGTGGAGCCCAGGAAGCTGCACTGTTGAGAAGTACTTCAGGTCACTCCGGAGCATGTGGTCTGTGGTTCACAGTTAGGGAAACCATACCTACTAAATCTAGAGAGATTTAAGAAGTGTGTAAGTTGAGAGTAAGAGAATATTGGTAAAGACTGTGATTGGAGTAAGGCTTCAAGGCTTGAAGACGGTTGGAAATGCGGGTCATGAAAGGATGGAGGCAGAGAGCTTTCTGTTTGGAGGCATACCTGAGACTGGCCCAGTGTAAGGTAATCCCAGAATCGGTGATAGCAATCAATTGTCCAAAAGGCTTGGGATTTCACAGTGATAAAAGTGCCTGATACTGACGTACCCCAGCTGAAATATGCAAAGGCTAAGCCCCAGGAATCACACAATTTCTGAACCTAAATTCACTATGCAAGATAAGAAAAAAACATATTCCATAAAATTCCAAAAGTTTGTCCAAAATCATGGTACATTCTGTGACAGCCACTAATTTACTATGACTCATAACTGTTCAGAGTGATATCTAAATAAGGTAGAAAAGTAGTCAGACCACACATATGTGTGTGAGGGGGAAGGGGCCTGTGTTTATAGGCTTGCATTTATTTTTTTCTTTTTAAGCTAAAGTGGGGAAGAAGCTCTGTTAAAACCGGTGATCCAGTGACATCTATAAAGCTTTGTTCATCCCATTAAGGAATTATGGAGGCAGCTATAGACACAAGAAAGCCATAAAAATCAATTTACTGTTGTTAATGGCAGAACACGGGGCTATGTTCTTGCTTCATTAATGTCTATTATTTACCTTCCAGCAATGGACTAGTTGTTTTCAAAGACTGAGCACAGGTCAGACCATACTCTGTGTGAGATCACAAAAGCAAGGTAATGGTGGTACATATTTAGATTTCCTGTGTGCAGATAATTGCATGTTTCTAATAAAAACAATGTACAAATTCCTTTTAGTCATTATGCCAGTGCTGTGCTTCACTGAGTTCTGTGTCAACTGCCAAAGTGACAAAAGAATCTGCTATAATGAGTGTTCATAGCTTAATTCCTGTAGAGGATTCTCTGCCATTCTGCTAAATGACTTGTTCTGCATTTCTTTTGTTACCTGAGTAGCATCGTTTCTTACCACACAACCCAGTGTCTACTCTTGCAAAGAAGTAGCTATTTAACTGGCAAGAGCTAGTGCTGATGGATAACTGAAAGAGAGTTTCCCTCCTGCCATAAGCAACCAAATACCGTGTGCATTACCATGGGGGTTCTTACAATGGCGATGAGTAAGGACACATCATCTTTCAAACAGACTTTCACACATCCTGAGTGAGGTGACGTATAATAAAATGGCAAAACAATTCCAAACCAATAGCAATGACCAAGAATTGGAAGAAAAGAATTTATTACGATATTCCCTGGGGTGGCGATTTCCGCCAAATATGTGGCATTAGAATCCCTAAGACACATTCCTGGTTAGCTGTGTGATCCCAAGTGCATGTCTAGACACGCAGTTCAAGGACACACAGTCTCTAAAGAGAATGGGAGCTGGTGTCAAATGCGTGCTCTAACCGGGGCATGGCTCCTCGTAAGGGAATTTGGCCGCTTGCAGAGTACTGTGTGAAGAAGGCGGAAGTAAGGACAGAACGCGGCAAAGTGAAAGGTGGCTCTGCCCATGGCCAAATTGGGACTAAGATCTGTGACATGCCCTAGGCCCACTCCACCTACCTTTCGTCCCTCTTCCAGCCAAGAAAGTTAGAGCTTCTACCTTGCAAGTTATCTCAAATTTCACAGATGTGAAATACTACTAGTATGAGGTATTTCACTATTTTAAAATGTTAGATATAGAAACTGTATTACAGAAATGTACCCAAATAGAACATGCAGAAACCAAGTAAATTCAAATGTACCAAAGTAATATTAAAATGAATCATAGTGTGTTTTGTGAGTCTAAGGCAGTGAGTCTAAACCCTGATGATGTGTCATAGGATATTAAAAATACAGTCGCCCACGTTCAACCTCAGATCCACCAAAGTAGAGGACCCATGTAGGATCTAGAAATTTCTATATAAAGGCATACTTCATTTTACAGTACTTTGCAGATATTGCATCTTTCACAAATTGAAAGTTTACGGCATGCCCACAGCAAGCAAGTCTATTGGTGCTATTTTTCCAACAGCCTGTGCTCACACTTTGTCTTTGTGTGTCATATTTCGGTAATTCTTGCAATAGTTCAAACTTTTTTTCATTGCTACATCTGTTATAATGATCTATGATCATTGATCTTTGATGTTACTCTTGCGATTGTTTTGGGGTGCCACAAACTGTGCCCACTTAAGATGGCAAATTTAATCAATAAATGTGGTGTGTGTTCTGACTGCCCCACTGACTGGCCACTTACCCATCCTTCTCCCTGTCCTCATGTCTCCCTATCCCCTGAGACACAGCAGTATTGAAATCGGGCTTATTAATGATGTTACAATGAAAGGAAGAGTCATACGTCTCTCATTTGAAATCAAAAGCTGGAAATAGTTATTAGTAAGTTTAGGGAGGAAGGCATGTCAAAAGCCGAGATAGGCTGAAAGCTAGGCCTCTTGCACCAAACCGTTATCCAAGTTGTGAACGCAAAGGAAAAGTTCTTGAATGAAATCAAAAATGCTACTCCTGTGAACACACAAATGATGAGAACATGAAACCAGCCTTATTGCTGAAATGGAGAAAGTTTGAGTGGTCTGGATAGAAGATCAAACCAGCCCCAATATTCCCATAAGCCAAAGCCTAATTCAGAGTAAGGCCCTAACTCTTTTCAATTCTATGAAGGCTGAGAGAGGTGAGGAATCTGCAGAGGAAAAGCTGGAAGCTAGAAGAGGTTGGTTCATGAGGTTAAAGGAAAGAAGCTGTCTCCATAACATAAAAGTGCAAAGTGAAGCGGCAGCTGCTGATAGAGAAGTTGCAGCAAGTTATCCGGAAGATCTGGCTAGGATCGGTGACGAAGGTGGCTACACTAAACCACAGATTTTCAGTGTGGACGAAACAGTCTTCTATTGGAAGAAGATGCCAGCTAGGATTTTCATAGCTAGAGAGGAGAAATCAATGTCTGGCTTCAAAGCCTCAAAGGACAGGCTGACTCTCTTGTGAGGGGCTAATGCACCTGGTGACTATAAGTGGAGGTGAATGGCCATTTACCATTCTGAAAATCTTAGGGCCCTTAAGAATTATGCTAAATCTCCTCTGCCTGTCTCTATAAACAGAACAACAAAGCTTGAGTGACAGCACGTCTGTTGACAGCACGGTTTACTGAATATTTTAAGTCCATTGTTGAGATCTAGTGCTCAGAAAAAAAAGGTTCTTTTCAAAATGTTATTGCTCGTTGACAATCCATCTGCACCCAAGGGCTCTGCTGGAGATGCACAAGGAGATTAAGGTTGTTTCTGTGCCTGCTAACACAACAGTCATTCTGCAGGCAATGGATCGAGGAGTCATTCTGACTTTCAAGTCTTATTCTTTAAGAAATATATTTTGTGAAGCTGCAGCTGCCATAGATAGTGATGGATCTGGGCTAACTAAATGCAAAATCTTCTGGAAAAGATTCACCATTCTAGATGCCATTAAGAACATTCATGATTCATAGGAGGAGGTCAAAATATCAGCATCAACCAGAGTTTGGAAGAAGTTGATACCAACTCTTAGGGATGAATTAGAGGGGTTCAAGACTTCAGTGGAGGAAGTCACTGCAGAAGTGGTGGAAATAGTGAGAGAACTAGAATCAGACCGGTAGCAATGACACAGTGTCGGAATTTAGAGGACTCGTTTACGTTGATAACTCCAGCAGGAAAATATTTCAGAGCATCCCTGTAGTAGTATTCTTTTAGTCCTTTACCTTTTTGGAGTATATGCTGAAACAGAAATTCCATTTTAAAAACTGTGGTGGAAATCCTCCCCAATATAGGTCTTTGGGCTTGCATAGGATACTTTTTTTTTTAATTAGAGTTGGTTGATAGAGGCCCACATCAGAGTCTAGTCCCCATAGGATAGCGAATTTTATTATTTTCCAAGATTTGCTATTTCACTCGTAATCCCTGACAAGCATCTTTGGCAAATGTAATATTTTTGGATCCATTATGGGGATAGCAGCATAAATGCATAACCACTGTGGGGGATATTCTACATCTCCGTTCTCAAAGTGTTCCTGAGACCAAGAGCATTAGCATACCTGAGAACTTGTTAAAACTGTAGAGAATTCTACCCTAGACCTACTGAATCAGAAATACGGCTATCTGTCTTTTAACTAGCTCTCCATTTGATCTTGGTGTACACTGAAGCTTGAGAAATTCCACTCTAAAAGATACTGCAGGTTGAGTGTATCTTATCAAAAATACCTGGGACCAGAAGTGTTTCAGATTTTTTAAGATTTTAAGATTAATATTTGCATATATATAATGAGATATCTTGGGGATGGGACCCAAGTCAAATTATGAAATCCATTTATATTTTATATACACTTTATACATCTAGCATGAAGGTAATTTTATATAATATTTTTAATAATTTTGTGCATGATCACTCTGGGAGAAGGTTCTGAATGAAAAAAAAAAAAATCTGTGCATGAAACAAAGTTTTGACCACATAGGTTGACTATGACCTGCCAGAGTGTGGAATTTTCCACTTGCGACATCATGTTGGCACTCACGTGGTTTTAGATTTTGGAGCACTTTGGATTTCAGCTTTTCAGATTCGGAATGCTCAACCTGTATTTTTAATTAAAACAATACTGGTTGCTATAGATTGAATGTCCCCTGCCTAACAGATGCATATGTTGAAATCCTAACTCCCCATGTGACGGTATTAGGAAGTGGGGCCTTTGGTAGGGGGGAGGCCTCAAGAATTTGATTAGTGCCCTTGTAAAAGAGACCCTGGGAGCTCCCTCACTCCTTCCGCCCTGTGAGGACACTACGAGAAGACAGCCCTCTACAAACTCGGAAGCAGGCTCTCCTCAGACACTGAATCTGCCGGCACCGGGATCTTGGATTTCCCAGCAGCCACAACTGTGAGAAATAAGTTTTTGTTGGTTAAGATAACAGTCTATGATAGTTTGTTACAGTAGACCAAATGGACTAAGACACTAGTATATTACAAAATGTGCTTGAAAATATAATTCCTTACCACATGCCCACATATCCACAGGCTTTCCATAAGGATCTTTACGTAAAACTTCTGGGGAAAGATATCCAGGTGTGCCAGCAAAACCTAGGGAAAGCAGAAGTCAATGAGTCAGAATTGATTTGACAAAATCAATACGAAATGGGAAACTGAGAGAGAAATATTTCCGGAGGCTTCTTTAACTAGTGATGCATTTGTCAAAATAAAACAAGGCACTCAGAGTTCTAAAATAATGCAGACTGTTTTTTCTTTATAGCAATATCAACATTAGTCTGCCCTGCCCTGTGAAGATGGAAACAAATACATCTTTTTTCCGGATATGGAGGCCAATCTACTGCGTGGTGTGGCTCACTGTGTATACTTAAGGCCTCTTCTGGTTAGCAGTTCTTACTGGCACTTAGGTTTATAGGAGTTAAAACTAAACCTGAAAAGAAATAAGAAGAATTATTCACTAGGAGATGAAATAATTCCAAAATATATCAAAGAGCTCACTGTGTACTAACGAATAATCAGAGTGTACTTATGACTGGCAACTAAAGACTTAGGGATGTTCAGATGAATCACTATTGAACAAGCATCAACTAGACACGGAATTTAAGAAGAAAATGTGCTGAGAGAAACTAGACGATAAAAGAAAAGTTTCATGTTATATCAATCAGTGCAGAATTCAGTAAGTTACACTGAAATAATCATCAATTTATAGCCAGCATCTACAGTAAAACAGTTCTTATTTCTGAAACTAATGGCTTTTTAAATAAAAATGATTACTTTAAAAATACTAAACATAACTATTCTCATTGGGAAGTTTTCTTTACAAGCACAAATACACGGAAAAAATTTCTTTAAAAGGATATGTAATCAGGAATTCCTCTAACCACAAATCACTAAAGAAACACATTGTGCATTTGCTGGAATGCTAAGTGCTCAAGAAAACCTTTTATCCCTCATTTCTCCAACAAATTCATACTTATTAAGTACAAACAATATGCAAAGAAGTATAAATAAAAGAACACACACAGCAATATAGTTAATTCTTTCAACACAATTACATTAGCAGATGAGGAAAAGGATTTGGGGCTCAATCTTTCTTTTTTTAGATTTTCATTACCTTCCTTCTCCTTTGTTTCGGAGGAAGATGGGGTAAACAATGACAAGGACTCCAAGAAAAGCCCTGTACACTGTAGTTTAAGCTTTACACGGACCACAGCTCATCTGCCTCTGCCTAACATCTTACTTGGAAGTAAGGTTTGGTGGGTAGTTGTGAGGTGAAAAGGATTACTGAGCGGTAATGGTGGTTCCACTGCCTAGAATTTGAGGACAACCTTAAGGAGTTACGTGGAGCCAGTTAATCGCAAGGCAGGGATGCGCACAGCTGCTGAAAGCGCTTCCCAGTGCTTCTGTAGCCGTGCCCGCCCCTCCGCCCCCACCGCCTCTCCCCCACTGCTCTCCAGCTAGACCCGGGCAAAGAGACTCCGGTGAGAAACTGATGCCAACGTCCAGACTAAATCCCAGATCCTTAGTGTGCACGTTCAGCTCCTGTATCATTCGGTTCTCCTTCATTCATCCAACATGATTTCCCTCTTCCGAGCTCTTTCCTGACTAAAATCTTTAGGGCTTCTTGAAAATGGACTTCTTATTCTCACCCTTGATGCTACTTTTTCTGTTTCTGAATCCTCGATTTTTTTCTCTAAAGGACAGTGGCTCTAAGTGATTTTCATCTTAGAGCTCTCGTTAGCTACCTATAGTCTCAGTGGTCTTTTCTCACTCCGAATTCTGACAACTTTTTAATATACAATCTGTACTCTTCCTACCTGAAATTAGTAAACTTTCATGTATGACTTAAGTAACGTAGAACACATGGCCAAGATCAGGAAATGTTAATGATATTCCCCTGAGGAAAGGGGAGGAAGTCACTATGTGAGTGAAAAATGAAAAGATTATTTTAAATGTAAATTATTACAAATCTCTTCCAGAGACTAAAATGCTAAGGAACACCATCATAGTCATTCTTATTTAGTGACAACCACCATTTGGGCAATCAGTGGGATCCTTGCCCCAAGGATGCTGAAGCATACATCTAAATTCATGGATGTTAGGAAACAACGTACGGTACAATGGGATCTCAACAATACAGAAATACTGGGGGTAAACTGGATAAAGCCTTCTTTAGTGGGAGGTTACACTTTTAAGAACTAGGATTATCATGACACATGCTATCAACAGGTCAATCAATGAGAGCTTGCCTGCTTTAGGAATAGGATACGTTTCCTACTTTGAAAAACCAACAGGAATATCAACACAGATAAAAGAAACAGAAAACAGAATTACTTACTGTTGGAAATGTATGCATTGCAACATATTGCCATTGGAAGAACCTTAGTATTTTTAAAAAGAGACATTACAGCAACTAAGCAAAGTAATTCTCCATGAAGCAAGATCTTGGTAGTTATCCTTTTTTTCCAGCAGCAATAAAATGCTAGAAATGTATTGCAAAGAACATCTCCAGTTCCATAGGAGAAATAGGCTCTATTTGGATATTTCTCTTTGGTAAATTTTCTAGCCATCTTATCAAGTGTAGTGACTTAAGGGGTTTCTTCTAGCAATTGTGGCTAGTATTCGAATAGAACAGGGCTCGGAAATGAGATGTGAAAATGGAAAAAAAACCAAACATATTTGGACATGAAAATGAGAATTAAAAAGAATACAATAAACAGCTTCCATAATGCCTTGTATTATATATTGTATTGTTTTGCATATATTCTATATTTTTCCTTATTTGTATTAGGCCTCACATTTTTATTAAAATAAAATTATGCAAAAGCCTGAAGCTCTGGCATTACACATAATGAAAAAATTTTGCTCTTTTCGTATTAAAATAACAAGGCTTTCTCTTCACTAAACATTGATATTACATTTTAAAAGATAAAATTAATCAGTCAAATACATGAGACTCTGATGGCAGACAATAATGAATGAATATCAAAACAAGTCATTCATAGTAAAACATGCTTTTACTCTTAATAACCTAAAATATATCTGGCAGTACACCCAAAGGAAATGTAGTACACCACATGCCTCTTTTCCTCTCATGTTACCGTGAGAATTTACTTGAACTTGAGAAAATAAAAAGAAAAAAAAATTCAATCTTTTAAGCTTAGAAACTATATGTTTCTACACTTCCGAATTGTTAAATTTCCTTAGAACTTCGGGTGAATCTGCTTTTAAACGTTGTTACTCTAACAGGTGCCATAACAAGAACTTTATTGTTGATAGTACCAGGGATTCTACCGTCGATCTATCATTGTTTCTCTGGGACCAGCTCACTATCAGAAATGAACGATCACAATTTGAAAATCTGTGTACTTTTGTTTGGATGCTACCACTTTCACTAACTTGATACTCAGTCTTTCACTCGAGTCATGAAAACACTTTCACTGCATAGGCAAAGAACTGTGACACTGTGTTTCATATCAAGATGGTTTTGAAAACTTACTAGACATGTTTACAGGTCAGTCATGCCCCTGTGGACCACTTCACTTAGTCTTCTAACAGTCCTGTAAAGGAGCGCTTATCATCCCATTTGCAAAGAGGATAGCGACCTCACAAAGTTAGTGACTTGCTCACTGTCACACAGCTATTCAGAATTAGAGCTGAGATATAAATTCAGGTGTCTTACTGAAAAAGCAGAATTTTTTTCACTACACACAGTCCTGCCTTCAAAACTACATGTGACTTCACACAGGAGATAACGACATACGGCTCAAAAGCAGGAGAGATTTGAGGAGCTTGATTCCAACAGTCTTGTAATCACCAAGCCAAGCTGTTGATACTGATTTTGAGCTTCAGTTCTGATAAGAAAGACTCCTGCTTTACTCCGGATAACCAATCATCACCTGTACCCAGTTCTGGCAATTATGTCTTGGGCCTAATAAGTCCCTATTTCAGTGTCCCGCCTCATACCCCAAGTCTCTCCTGAACTGGGACTCCTTTGTTCTAGGCAGAACCAGAGTCCTGTCTTTGAACCCAGTGTCTTGGACTTTAATTTCTTCTCAACAGATTCCCATAGAGTTCAGAGACGCTGTCTGTGCTGTGTGTCATCTGGAACTTGCCTGCTTCTACACACTCCCTAGTTGGAGCTGTCATCATGCGTAACTCGAACGACTGCGTTAGCTTAACTGGGTGCTTGCTTTCAGGTTGGCTGTCCTTCACCCATCCTCTACCCTGCTACTGAAGTCGTTATTACAGAGCATAAGCCCAATTATGTCCCTATCCACTAAAAACCTTGTACTAAATCTTTAAAATCTCTAAAATAAAAGCCAAACCCTTCAAAAAAACATACAGTCCTTTCCTGCCTCATTAACGACCACTCATTCCAGTATGTTTTATACTTTAGCTATACCAAACTTCTTGATAGTCTTAAAATAGAACAAACAGTTTCATGCCTCTGAGCATGTGCACATCTTAGTCTCGAACGCTTTAATCTCTTTGATGCCAGTGGACAAACTCCCATTCATCCTTTGGGCAACGTAAGTGTTAAGGTAATGACTGAACCTCCCCGCATAGGGAGGATTTTGCACTTCCTCTTTTGTGTTTCCAGAGCACTTCATGTACACCTGTGTTAAGAAACTCCCGCCCTGAACAGCAAATAGTTATTGATACAGAAGGCTCAGCTCCTTGAGGGTCAGGACTTCCTATTTAATTTAGGTATTTCCAATAATTTGCTCTGCCCATCTCTGGATAGCCCCACGACTTCCTGTTGAACCCCTCACTCCTGTTCCTGTATATTCTTTATTTGTGTCAACGATACTCTCACCCGGGATGGAGAGATCTACCTGAATCTCCAATTTACAGGAGTGACTCTAGGTCCTACCTTCTTTCAGTCTGCAGTTAACTGGAACAAGCTTATTCAAATGTCAAAATATGACAAAGCAAATGACAAGCCTGGAGGTATTAGATTCATCTGGGGTAAAGAGCAAGGAGTCAACGTAAAAGGTAACGTTGAACTTGGGACGGATGGCAAACAAGGCCAACTGTCAAGTACTGAAACAGGACAGGCAGCAGAAACTGAAGTCCTAAATGAGGCCACCAGGAAGGCCACCACGCCACCCACTCCCATTCACTGGCTGGCACAGGTCAGAGCAATGCGGTGAATCCTGGGGGCTACGTGTCCATATGAGGAGATGTGTATGTTAGGAATACAGACAAGCATTTGCACATAAAACAAAAGAAATAGCGTGTTTTGAGTCTTCTCTTTGTTGTTGAGCTTAAAAAAAAAAAAAACAGGGTCTTGCTCTGTCGCCCAGGATGGAGTGCAGTGGCATGATCATTGTAACCTCGAATTCCTGGGCTCAAACTATCCTCCCACCTTAGCCTCCCAAGTAGCTGGGACCACAGGCGCACGCCACCATGCCCGGATAATTTTTAAAAAATTGTTTTTTAGAGACAGGGGTCTCGCTACGTTGCCCAGGCTGGTCTTGAACTCCTGGCCTCAAGTGATCATCCTGCCTCAGCCTCCCAAGGTGCTGGGTGGTGTGAGCCACCACGCTTCAGCTGATTATCTTTTAAAAAGCTAACTAACTGCAACATATTGAAAGTCAGAAGAGAAGTAAGGCAGGCCTGGGGAGAGGTTATATTTTAGACCTCTGCATGAGAAATGGGTAAATACTGGGAAAAGGCACAGAGAGAAACATAGGAAAATCAATAGGTAAAATAATTTAGGCTGAATATTAAAATAATATATAAGCTGGTTAGAAATACCATAAGTTATTTAGAATTAATTTCTTCCTTAATTGCAAAGAAAAAATTTATCATATAGAAATCTCAAAATTATCAATATTTTAGAGAGGAAACTGGCACGTTGAAGAAACAGAAAATAATTAAGATGAAACACACACACATAAATATATGCTTTATAATATTTTTAAAAAATCTTTAATTCACTAATCACAAAATACCGTACGTGAAATATTTCGTATTCCTGAGTACCTACAATTTACATAGCAGCTTTTGGCAACATGTGAGGTTGTATGTAAACAATCAACTTTCTCTCAAATTAAAAAAAATACTCTTTGAATATTGCATCATCCAATTAATTCTTAGTATAGGATCCATTTTCTCACCCGTTCTTTAAGGAAAAAAGTATATGTGTTCTTGCTCTCCCATTAATATTTTCTTTTAAATTATTTCTAGATTATATATCCTTTAATTATAGTAAAATCACGTGCTTATAAGGTTCAATATCTTAAAATTAGTCAAGTTGTTGTTAGTGTGAACTTTTCCGTTTTATTTTGGCTGGGAAGTGGGATCAGGAGTCAGAGGTTAGAAGCCAGAAGACTACAGGTGGCACGAAGGAGAGAGAGGCGCTACTCACCAAACCACGCCTGCTGGTCTCCTTGAACTTCTATGGCTAAGCCAAAGTCTGCCAATTTCACAGCTGCTCCCTTGGATTTGCTAGCTAAAAGCAAATTCTCAGGCTTTATTTAGAAAGAAAAAAAGAGAGACCGAAGTGAGAACCTATTTTAAGTGACTATTCAAAACTAACATTTTATAGGATTAGGAAAAAAAAAAAAAAAAGTCATGCACTGACATCTCTCTCGGAGACTGCCATTCCTAAATCCCAGGGAAAACATAGTTAGAAAGTGATTAAAAATTCTCATGTGTGCAGGCTTCAGACAGATGCATAAATGTACTGGGGAGATACTTGATAGAAGATAGAATACAGTTGGGGAGGGACCAAATGAGGGAAAGCAGCTGTCTTGACCTGCTCACATGTTCCACCGACTGCCCAAGGTTCACACTTGGCCACAGACATTGACTTAGAAGCCTAACAGAGAGCAGACATTCTCAGCAGAAGGAAACTTGGCAAAATGATAACAAGAGTTGGACCAATCTACAGACATTTGGCAAATGAAACTTGCAAATTGAATCCTAGTTAACTTCAAGAGTTTGGACCCAAATGTAGTGATTTTGATTTCTCAATGTTTCCAAACAATTTCTGCACAAATTTTGGACACTTTGAATTATGAATTAAAATTGCTGTCTTTAAGAATCTGTTTATTCTTAAAGGCAGAAAGAGTATACTACTATTTGCCAAATGTTATAGTTAGCTTTTTTCTTTACAAGCCAGCTTTTAAAACATAATTTACATTTCTTCAAAGTATGATTCAAAGCATTACTTGTATACTTATGCTCCCATCTCAGAATACCATGAGAAAGATACGTTTTTATTTTCTTGGGTATTTATCATTACTCAAGCACTGATAATTCAGTCTTGGAATAAGGCTGTGTCTACACCACTGTTTCCCAACCAGTGCATCAGGACACATTAATACTTTGAAAATAAGCTCCAGGGCAAAGTATTCGATTTCCCTGGACCCCCTTTGTGGATTTTAAGAAATGATGGGAGAAGATGGTCAGGAAAAGAAGGCTGATTAATATACACAGCTAAGGGTATACAAACCCCAGCTATCTGGATGCATACGTGGCTGGATTGGTGTATAGATGGGAGAGTGGCTCAAAGTCTTCCTACTTTGGGATAAGAACCAGCAAATTTAGAGATGTGTCTCAGACTGAAAAAGTTGGGGAACAATGGGCTCCACAAGTGCCAAAACGATTGTCTGAACATCTAAAAATTCAGTCAATCAGATTAATTTTCTTTATATGTTGACAAACAATTATATATTTTTTTTATCAAATTGGCTATTTTTTTCTTACTTGATTAGTCAATTCTGTTGGTTGTTTTGACCTTGTGTAAACACAGCCTAAACCAGTATTTAATTTACTAATTAAGCCAGCCATGCAAATTAGCAAAGACCCATAACCAGAGCTGGGAAGAAATTAGGTTAAATCTACAAGAAATCAGAGTGTGGGCAAGTAGGTTTTAATTGAGTACCAGACTTCTTCAGGCTACTGCTGCTCACTGCCATCAGATTCATCACTATTATGACGATCAGTAAATGTAAGAAAACTCTTGTTATTTTTTAGGGCTGACAGGGGTTTTGAACTGCCTCGGCATGAAACACGCAAGTTAATTTGGAGTATGGAATGATGTCTCAAGAATATGAAAGATCTCCATGCTGAAATAACTTTCAGTAAAACTTAACATTCGAAATTATTTGGAACTCTGGTTGTTTTTCAGTATACTATAGGATCTAATCGCACTGAATTATTCACATTTGATATTTTATTTTTACAACTAAAATTTATGGTCTGCCACATTCAATGTATTTTCGAGTTTGATCAAAAAGTAATTTCCAACTATTGATTTATGGAATAAATAACTTGGAAAAACTGCATCAAACTGTAAGTAATAGCTCATTCTATTTCTTTGTGAACTTCTCATTCAAAAGCATTGAGATGTCATGGATTTCTACTAATACACATCTGTCCTAATTTGTCAACCATAGACTCATTAAAAAAAAAAGAGTTCCAATCATTTTAGACATCACAGCTATTTTAGGTCTTTTCAGTCAAGTGGTATTGAAGTTTGTTGAGCAAATGCCAGTGTCATTAGTGAATAAACATTTAAAAAAACTGAACGTGTTTTTACTCTTAGCACTAAATAAAAAAGCTCTGGGCAGGGCAGTGTGCATTATGCCCTTAAACACCAAGTATCTGCCGATTCAGAAGAAATGGAATGCCTTAGAGTTTTGTCATGCATGACCTATGAAGGACTGGGGCAAATATTCATAACTAGAGATGACCTAGAAGACCTCACTGTAGGGCCTGTGAGTCATCCAGGAAAATAATAAATCCATCTGGATTAGTGTTTTACTTTATACCCATGAAGACTGTTCAGCTGCAGTTATGTACAGGAAAAGGCAGGGCTATTTCAAGGTGACTGTATAGATCTAAAATTAATATCACTGAAATGATTTCATGTTTATGTATATCTTTCAGGCAACCCTAAAATACAGAATTATGGAATGAAAACTGAAAAATTCAGATAATCATTGACTTTATTAAAGGACTATTTGCTTTTCAATGTTTTGTCACAAGACTGCTTTAAATGGCAGCTCCGCCAAAACATTAAAAATATCATAAGTTTTATTTCTATATAGCTCTTTGGAATACGTCAGTTGGGATAGTCCTGTTATGTTTTGTGAGGATATAGGAGGCTTAATCACCAAGACTTCCTAAAGCCACATTTGAACGGGGACAGGCAATTCTGATTTTCTTGATTCACTATCACTCATACAGCCTCCAACTTAAAAAATATGTTGTCCTACAAAATTTCATTGGCAAGGTTAGTTTAAATTCTGAATGCCTACAGAAAGGACGATAATTTGTCTGTTCTTCCACCAAAGTTGAAAGAATAGAATCTGTCCCCCAATCTGGGACTACCTCCTTAGAAAGGGTCACCCCTACACACGTAACTGTTACTATTCCACTGTTTTGATTTTCTAAGATGAATGAGACAGGTGAGAGCAGAAACACAGGGCTTCCAATGCAGCCACAGTTGACCACGGGGCAGAGCACCGTGAGAGGAACAGCAGCACGACAATCTGGCAAGAATGTGAACATGTGGGTTCCTGTCCTGGCCCTGCCTGTTAACTCTGTGGACTTGGGCAACTCGCAGACTCTGGGAGCTAATTAATTAGTTCCTTCATCTCTCAAATGAACATTATAAAGCTACTGAATTATATCTTGTATCAGTATCTATGGAATGATAAAATCCAGTGGGATCTCTGTCCCCTGTAGCAACGATACACACATTAGTGATTAGCTATTTTATTCCCCTGCAGCTGGACATTTCAATGTGCAGAATATTTAATATTTGTAATGCATGCTCCTAACTTGAGAAATGTCTGTATTAATGATGACAACTTAAATACAATCTGTTATGTTAGTCTTTCTATATTGACATGATCTCTAAACTCTTACAAAGCGATCACTTTTTAGGTTGGTTTCTAAATAGAGCCTACCGACATTCTCACACATAGGTTCCTTCCCTACTCCCATTGCTTCGGAATGATGCAGGATTTTCCACGACATCTGGTCTCAGTGTCAACAACCATTTATAGCATATCAGCTGTAATGAGCAGCAACTGTTTGCAAGTTTTGTTCTGCACTTCCATATGGATACAATGGCAGCTTCTTTCAATGTGATTCAAGATTTTCTTGAAACAGTTCAAATACCTCAAAGTAAACAGGCAAGTTGTTGAACTGTAAGAGACTTGGCAGATAAAATAACTCAAACCCCTCAGTTTCTAAATGAGGTAGGGAGGTCCAAAAAAATGAAGCCAGAAATTGAAGCTAGATTTCCTAACTCGTTCCTTTTAAACTTGTGATATGTGCAAATCGACCAAGAGGTTGAAAGAAGAAAAAAAGAAAAAAAATAAACATGTGATACTGAGGAAATGCCTCCTATTGCATAAAAAAAAATGGTTCATTTTCAAAAGGTAGTTCATTTGATAGATATTTTTAGAAGAATTTGAAGTACCCCAAAATATTTACTACCCATCTCCAAAACTTATGAAAAAGACATAGTTTTAACCTTGCTTCTCCAATTATCGTGATCTTTATTAAGGAACTGATTTGGAAAAGGCAATGCCCATCTTTAGCATTAGTCATATCACAGGTTTATCTGTGCACATATGTGATAGCTATCTGCAAGACTCAACCATTAGGAATATATACCTGAAATTACGTGTGTTTGACTTCTTTTTTATTTTTGAATATTATAAAAACAAATTATTAATTTTATTTTTCTATATTATTTGATTCTTACATTCCCTGGATATTATTTTTTAAGGAATAGAAACCGACTTTAAAACTTCTTTCCTCTATTGGAAAATTTCAATATCTGAACAGGAAGTTAACCATTCATTCTCTGCTTTGGGGTGTTTTCAGTCACTTTTCCTTTGCAAAGAAGGTGTGAATGAAGTTCCCAGAAACAAACAAATTTTTTTTCAGTTTTGCATGAATTGAAAGCTTGAAGTTTTTTACATGAACTGAAAAGCTTGGATGTCAAGCTCACTTGTTTCATTTGTTCACATGGTCCAAGTGATTTTAGCTTTTATTTTTGTATGAAATGAATGCCTGAATTCATATACAGGGAGATTCTACCAGACATACGTGCTGTAAGTCTGCAACCAGGAAGTACCATTACCATTGCCATGCGTATGTGAGCAAGATCATAAAAGTCATTCTGTATCCCATTCCTGTTTTTTGATTCACTTCTACAGTATTGGCAGACACTGTCCTGTAGACCGAAAGAACCAGAGTGTAGCTCCAATGGGACTGTGCCAATGACCTGCTTCTCCACTGTCTGACATGTGCTAGGCACTCCTGAAGAAAACACTAGAATGACTAAATGAATTAGTGAATTTATCATGAATGTAGTTTGTTTCTAAAATATCTAGACATACATTATACATAAATGATGTGTTCTTTAAACTTTTATCTAAAAGTGTTTCTGAGAAAAGTAGAATACTTGCAATTTTATAATTATTGAAAGTGTAGAATTCACAATCTGAAATATTTACTATTCACGGCTTCACAAGGGTTTACTGAATGTTTCTTATTTTGTTCCCTTCAGAAAACTAATTTCTTTCTACTCTGGTAATAAATTTAATTTATTCCCATAAAATAGTTTTTAAAATCCCCCAAAAGCTCCAGAATTATTCTCTTCATTAAAATACCTACTGTCTATCACATATCCATCCATCCGTCCAATTACTTTTCCATTAAGCAGTGCTGTTCTGCAGAAGGGAGTCTAATAGCAAGGGCAGCATTCTCTGCTAAGGCAATTCACAGGGCGTCAGTTTCTCGCTCCAGGATTCAGTTGCGTGCATGAAGCCTCCTATCCAGATTGCTGCTCACGAAGTAGTTCGATAACCATTTCTGATATATTTGAACCGAAGAAATCTTACTATTTTGTGTGAAATATAGTTACGTGAAAAGCACAGCTATGTAACTGTCTCCTTTTACTTACTTCTGTCAGCTGGTTCACAGAAATTGTGTTCTCCAGGTTCGTAAATGAGAAAACACACCTGACCTGATACTCGTTTATTTCTTGTGACATTGAAAATTGTCACTGTTACTGCAACATCTCTTTGACCTACTATTTCTCTGGATGCAGTACCTGTCTGACACACTTCCTCCTTCCTGGAAGGAACACTACCAGTACATTTTCCACATACGTATTTTGAGATGATCTTTAACTCAATGGCCAGGAGGGTCCCATGCTCACAGGGTTCGTTCTTATTTTACTCTGGAATACACGCCCACAGTTAAAACAGTGCCTTAGCAACTGCTCGAAAAATGTTTGTGTGTTCTTTCCTTTTTATACCTGAATTTTAAACCACTGGTTCACAAACATCCAATACTGCTCCTTTTAAACAATCTATTTTTAAGCACCCCAAACTGATTGTCTTGATGTAGCCTAAATTAAATGTGGCAAATGCATTTCATTCTTCTTTATGTTTCATTTTCCAAAGGCTGTGGCCAATGCCACCTCACTGATTTTCTAAACTGGAAATTTTTACTTAATACACCAGTCTATTTGCCAAATTATGTTGGCCTCTACTCTACATTATATCTTAAATATACCTTATTTTTTTATTAATAATGACATAGATTTTATGTATCTCTGGACGATCCATAGGCAGGACTATTTTAACCTTTTGATTTACTAAACTTAGAATCATTTTCCCAAACAATTCTTCCTGTTGCTAGCAAAATTATTTTCCTATCATTGTTTTGATCTATTCTTTGGTCTCTGTAAAGGTTTTCAATTCATCTAACTAACTGAATTGAGAAGTAGTAGTGAGCAAGCATGCAGACTTGGAATCAAACTGCTTGGGTACGAATCATCTTCCTAGTTGAGTAACCTTAAAGAAGTTCCTTCACTTGTGGCTGCTAAATTTTCCCTTATGTAATATGGGGATGACTATAGTGCCTTCCTCATAAAGTTGTGAAGATTCATATGATAACACAGTGCAAGGTCAGTGGTAACTGCTTGATAAATAGCATCTCTTACCATTTTTATTATTAAGGTCCTATCTTGATCCAAACCCTGCCAAAGACTGCGGAGGTATCCCTGAACTATAGCACTGTAATTATACAACCACTGCTAGATCTCCCTAATATTACCTGAATCTACATCAACTGGCCTGCCATTGCTTACATCTTAGACAAAAGGCTGTGGTCCTTGTATGCACTGGGTACTGCCTGGTGCTGACTGATGCTCTTACTTTATGCTGATATCCCGCTGCCCTGAATCTTCTCCTATAGCTTGTTTCTGGGACATTCCCAAATTGCCTGCTGTGCCTCAGCCTTGTTTATAGGTCCTCATAATTTTCCATCTGGTGATTTCTTTCACTGATATGGACAAATTAAACTATGTGCATTAAACATCTTAATTGTACACGAATTAAGCTAAGAATTGGGATACAGAAACAAAAATACATGGCATAAAAATAATCAGGGTAACTCCTTTTTAAAGCCTGGTAATAAGAAATTTCAGCAGGTGATCTCCTTTTTCATTTTACTCTATGGTAAATATGTTATTACAAGCAATATCTTTATCAGAATATACATCACGGGTATAAAAGGCACCAAACAAAGCCAGAGATTTAATACTCTCAAGGTATGCATAAACGGCCGCTGACGTGCAAGTTTTGGATGCTCTCAGTATGTTTATGAAACGGCTCACTGAAGCAAGCACTGAGAACCAGATTCAACTGAAGTCTATCCAAGGCAGCAATTTGACAGAAACTGGGATAACCATTACAAAAATTATAACAAGCTCTCTTGAAAGTTCATTTCTGTCCTTTCCCCAAATCAGAATAAGAATGGAGAACAAAAGTACCTTTCCCCCTTGAAAGAAATCTGATGGGCAATGCAGCAGGCTCTCTCTGTCTGCGGTAAGCCTCCCTGGAAATCACCTGCTTGAGTTTTTAATTAGTGACTTTAGCTCCTGTGTCAGAAAATATACTTTTCTTCACGTGCCCTGGGCCCACTGACATCTCTGACTAAAGTTCCAGTCCGTGAAGGGGCTCAGCGGAGTCTGGGCACTTAGAGAAGCCCCATATTATGATTCCACAAAATACACCTTTAAAGTCATGGAAGACAGTTCTCATTTTTCATGCTTGGCTTTTAGAGCACATTTATGGTTATATGGCGTGGAGTAAAATATTTCAAGTGACAAGCTGATAAAATAGAGTATTTGATAAAATAGCACAAATAATATGCACATCCACATATGTTCACTTAAAAGAAAAGTAGCACCGTGGGTCTGACCAGTAACAAAAGGGGCTCTGTCTATATGTGGCTAGTAAGGGGCTTTTGAGGTGACTGCAGAAGACACGAATTTTCAGAGGAACATATTATTTTTCCTTTATCCTAATGGGTAAATTTGGTAAGTGCTAGCAGACACACATTGTCCTATTTTGGCTCTTCAAAAGAATATGACCTTAACCATATCTTTGCTTTTAATCGTTAAAGCTCTCAGAATCAACTGAAATCAAAAGAAATGCCAGAAAACTAAGGCAATGTTTTGCTTACAAATCAAATCTTCATGTAACTGACTGTGGATATTTAGAGATATACTCTTCTAGAACATTACATGACTGGAAACTACAGATTTATAATTGATTACAACTAGAAAAGTCTGCACGCGAGCATAGTCTAGGTCTGCCCACTGCACACGCACAGTTTTAGACATTAAATTACCCTTTGCCAGCTTTGTCCTAATGCCTGGAAAATGCTGAGGTTGCAAACAAAAAATCGAAATATATGGTGTTCACATTTGCTATCTCGCTCATCCGTTAGCTTTCTTTCATTAAAATTTCTAGCCCTTCACTATTTCTCTGAAATTCCACAAGTAAAACTAGAATGCTGGGAGAACGGGGACAGAAAATTAATTAAAATGTATTCTCTTTGTGAACTATTTCATTTCTAAATGATTTAAAAATCTGTTGTCCTCAAGGGTATCAGAAGCTGAGTGAAATCTTCAAAGCATTAGTAGGCATTCAAACAACATTACAAATACAGGGATGTAAATATGTATTTGCTACATAAATATTATTTGATGATAAAATTTGTTTTACTTTCTTTATCTGCATTTTTAAAAGGCACTAGTATCTTGGCCCCTGGGAATTTGAATAAACAAAGATCTAAGAAGTCTCAGTGCCCTCAGAATTCCTAGGACTATTGTTAAGGGAAAGAGAACATAAGTTCAAAATGGGGTTTTTAGCACCCAAACACTCTGGCTTAAAGTCTACTTCATAACTTTAATTTCTAATCACTTCCTAATTTTGATGAGTATTTACATTATGTTAGGTATATACAGTGTGCATATAAAATGATATGTTTTATTAATGTCCATAGAACAAATTTAGAATGAAGCAGAGATCCACAGTCCTCCTGAAAGTCGCATTAAATCCTATTCCAGTGTTAGGAGGAAGAAAACATAGCGACCTATTTACTGCAGACATTAGGAAGCTATTTCTCTCTGGCTATCTAGGGATTTATATGACATGTCTCGAGTGCGTATTGGAGAAGCGATGAAATGCGAGAGATCGTGGTGAGGGAAAGTGCCTGAGTAATGTGTTAGAGCGAGTGCACACAACGCCATTGCTTATATTTTTACCTTCACAGGCATAACTGCAGCTGAACAGTCACTAGGAGCTGTGCGGTGGTTTGTCTTCTCCAAGGGCATTACTCACCTTCAGGTCGCGATGGACCACGCCCATCTGATGGCAGTGTAGCACAGCCTCCAGGATCTGCTGAATGCAATGACTGCATGCAAACACCAGGGGGCGTGTGTTAGTTCCAAGCGTACACTCACTGTCTGTACACCCTCAGCGAGACTGGGTTACGGTGCAGAGCCAGCAGACAACCGGGCTTGTGCCGTGCCACCTTCAGCAATGTACACACATTGCTCGAATAGAGCGACTACTACCTCGGAGCAGTGAGGATCTCGCCAGACGTGAGCCAGAATGTGGACCCACCTGTCCTAGAAAAATCCATTTTGAAAATACTTCATTCCATTCAGGAGCTCACTTCCTGGTTATAAATTCTTCCAGGAAATGAACTGGAACACAAATATAATCTTTGTAGCTGTTGTGTTCCACTTCCACCCCCATGCACAAACACTGTTTCCTGATTCTCACCCATTTTTCCAGGATCATTCTAAAAGCCGTCAGCTTAGCAAGCAAGGCACCATCCAGGTTAAATTAGGATACATAATGAATTTTTGATAAATCATTAACTTCTTGTACTTCAATTTAGCTGGCAATTATTATCTCTTGCCTAAGGGTTCGTCAGACTCAAATGGAGCAATGCGTAACCAGTTGTTCTGCTACAGCAACCCATGGTCTCAGAACAGAAGTGGTGTTTAAATCTACAGGCGCACATACATCACAGGCCAAGTTTATCTCCAGGCAAATGCTGGACGACTCAAGAAAGCCTGCCCCCAAACCTCCTCTGGAGTTTGCTGTTTGGAAACTTAACAGGTTGTGTTCTTAATATCGTCCTTTCCTTTTTGCTATGATGTATATTTAGCCTGTAGATGAGCAAACTGAAAGAGGCATCATGCATTATCATTTCATCATTTATTCATTTTAGGAAAAAGTTGGGAAAGGCAAGGGAACCATTTAAAATACCCACCCTCTGCCCTTTCCCCAGAAAAAAATAAAATAAAACTCCTTTGATTCGGATTTATGGACTCCATATACTGACCTTCAGGTCCCTGTGAACTATGCCATTTAGGTGACAATGATTTACACTTTCTAGAATCTGCTGTATACAATGACTGCAAAGATACAAGGGCAGAATGGAAGGGAGAACATTTTAAAGGCACATAATCACATCGAATACGAAATAAAATGAAAGTTCAAACGGAACAGATGAACAAACAAAAATTATACTCTTCACAGTTTTTTTTTTTTAGCTTTACACTGGAATTAAAGAATGCTGAATAAAGCTAATTCTGGTTCTAACAAAAATGACATCCGACATAGAATTTGTGACATGTTCAGACAAAACAATTTGAGCTGTGTTTTTTTCATTGTAAGTCTACAAATGAAACCATGTGGATACAGGCATTGAAATTTCCATTATCCAGAAGGAAAAATTTATAAATAATTCCCATAATGTTCTGGGAAATTTTTTCAGAGACTAAAATGTCCAGGTATTTCTTATACACATCTAAACTGTTTAAAATCTGAGGTCACAATTAAACATAGGTGTTGAAACAAGAGGGTAAACACAGATGAAGTGGCGGGTGAAACGAGGGTCAAAAAAAAAATGGAGGGAGACATTTACCACTTTGACTGAGAGTGTTGCTTTTTGCAAAATATGTAACAGGAAAATGAATACAAGTCTCCAATATTACAGGGGGAATTTAAAGTAAACCCGTGCATAAAATAAACCCTTCTTTCATATAAGAATACTCAGGGGAAGGGCTAGGAAGCTTATAAAAGATAAATAAATAAAATCTCAAAATCCCCTGGAGCACTGGTGATTGTTCAACCCATGTCCACACACTTCAGTGAGGGGAAACTTGTGCTTATTACTATGTCAAAAGGCACATTTTATGCTATCCTTATTAAAGGCTCGCTGATGTCAAATAGACCACTAACTAAATTAGAGAGGAGAAATTGCTGATCAGCACCTATAAGGTCCCATGAGTTGTCATCTGACACACGATAATGTAGAACATTACACTGATGAATTTTGTACGAGTTCACTGTGCAGTTCAAATACAAGTACGTACAGAACCAAGTTTATTCAATCAAGGATGATGTAGACATTTTAATAAGGACATTTTCAACCATTTAACAGAAAATAATATTACTCTAAAGGAAATTCTTGAACTAAAAAAAATCATCATCTGATTTATTACAATGTAAATATCACAAAATTGATCATGATAGTGATTTCTAGCTCTAACTCTATTAACAGTACCACAAAAGAGCCTAACATTGTTTGTTGTTGACTACGTAGCTTATTTGAGTATTAGTTTATTTTTAAACCACAGGACAGACTCTTTCTCTCTTTACAATAAAGTTCACTTTATACTACTTTTTAGGAATATTTCTCTTTCTTTTCTCAAATCACAAGCATACATTATTGGGCCTAGGGAACAACAGTAAATGAAGAAGTAAACAATAATTCATATTAAATCGACTTTACCATTTTTTACTGGTGAAGATGGATTCAATTCTTAAATTCTTAACTAGTAAGAAAATAGACTTTCACAATTTTTTTGGTTAATACCCTCTTTATGCTTGCAGTTAGGCAGAGAATGTTTCTTTTCCTTGATTTTGTAGGAGACCTATCCTAAAAATATCCTATGGTTAATTCTCAAACTTAATATAAGCAAGCATATTAAATGATCCAACCCAAAGGGTCTGACCTATTATCTACAGGGCTCTTCAACAGTGAAAATAATCTTTATTTTAATTTCAACCAATATTTTTCAAGCATCCTGTTTAACATAACTTTGAAAGGCAAAAATAAATGAAATTCCCTAACTTGTTTACCACTTTGATTAAAATTATTATTCTCTCTTGACAGATGGGCAAATAGCTCCTTCCAAGGCTGCTCTGAGGCCCCCTACGGGGCCCTAATGTGAGGATTTGGGGACAGCTGAGCAAGCGATGATTCACTCATCATAGTATTAGTGACGCAGAACTTTCTAGTTGACTTTGGCAGTAAAAAAAAAAAAAAAAAAAAAAGCCCATTGAAAAATTAGAGTGTAGTCCTGTACAGATAGATTCACGGAGTGCCCTAAACAACAGCACTAAACCAAGAAGAGAAATTAGAAATTTAGAAGTGAGTCTATGTATGCATGTGCTACTTGGAGGGATGGGGAACCTCAGCATCTGCTGACGGTCAGGCTATGGCAGGATGCACAAACTTTAGGAAGCTCTGAAAGCATTAGAGAATGGGAACAGAGGGTCATTAACTGAATGTTCACAACATTCCATTTACATTGTTAATAATGAGCTAATTGCTCTTGATTCGATTTTTCAAAAGAAATGACAATTACAGAGTATGTATAAGGCATGCTGAGGAACATTAACACCACACAGTCCATAAGTAATATCTAAGCAAGTGGATTAATGTTACTTCCCCCCAAAAATGTTGCTTTTGGGTAGCTTAAGAAGTTTCAAATTAGACAAAAATCTTAGCCTTTTTTAAACTTCTGTAAAGATTTTGCCCATTAACAAGATTGAGAAGTTACTTTTGAACCTCTGAAATACCTAAACAAATATTTTTCAAGTCAGAATTCCAAGGGTTTTAATGAAATTTCCAAAGAGTTAAATATCTAATAATGATGCTTTGAAAAGACCACTGAGGCTTTTTTAATCTGTTTTCTGAATAGATAACTCACTGTTCAGTGGAACTTTCTGTGATGATGGAAATGCTCTGTGTCTGGTCTGTCCAACTGGTACCCCCCAGCCACTTGTGGCTAGTAAGCAGTTGAAATGTGGTTAGCCCAACTAAGAACTGCATTTTTAATGTTATTTAACTTTAATTAATTGGAATTGAAATTGAAATAGCCATGTGACTAGTGACAGTCCCAGCTACCACTGGGACTAGTGGATCTCAAGTTTTGATCTCTGATCTTTGCTAAAAAAAGTACTTTTTTAGCAGAAGACATTCCAGTTAGGTGGGGTTTTTTTTTATCTGTTGTTGTGATTGTTTTATTTAAACATGTATTCTAACTATAGATGCTCAATAAAAATAACGTTTAGACTAGATTCATAGAATTTTTTTCTCTAAGAATCATCCTCAAGATCTTGAAGAGAAACATCAATTAAGAGGGACTCATCATGAGAAGAAGTCTAAGATGACCTTACGAAATTCCCATATATTTAATTGTCATGACGCATTTGTAAAGAAACATACTGAACAATGTTTGAATGTTGAGTCCTGTATCTTTCCAAGAGCAAGTCACTTACCTGGCATCAGCTTCGCTGTAATATTCTCTTGCCACTATGTCTTCAAACAGTTCCCCTCCAGTAACTCTGTGAAGATAAACAAGATAATCAACATTTAAAAAGAAGAAAAAATTAGGCATCCATAGGTTTGCAACTAGTGTTCACAAAGAATTTTTTTCTTAGATTAGTTTTAAAATGATCCAAAGTATTTTAAACATCATGAGACTTACTGTTTGCTAAATCAAATCTGTATTAATCTAAACATTTCCATTTTTTCTGTTTGTCTTTATATCACTAGATCCTGAAATCACAATTTTATGTATGCCATAAATAGTCAGTCAGCAATATCTTTTACAGAAAATGGTCTTATAAAAGTTTTCACTTCAATTCTCCAAATGTGAATTGATGTCTGACAAAATGTACAGTTCAGTTTAGAAACGTGCTGAACAAAAGGACAATGGTACACATCACAGCTGTTAGTATGAGTTTGTAGGCCTATCTCTCTTTTTTCCCCTTGCAAACACACACATATAAATATACATACTTTTCTCACAAAAGTGTAAATAATTAAGCTGGTTACATTTTTCATTTTACATTAAATCATGGACACCATTTCATATCAAAAGTGTTTTTCCCTATTTAACACAACATAGCAATGAGCAGAGATATGCATGCTTGTATGTGCTTGAATGTACATATATACTTTTGCATATTTGAGGGTATTTCTAGAAGAGATATTCTTAGAAGTAAAATTTCTGGGTCAAAGAGTACCGACATTTAAAATTTTGGGGGGAAGACAGGGCAAATTGCCTTCTGAAATGGTTGTACCCCAACACTGGGAAGGTACCCACAGGTCCAAATCATTACTAATAATAGTTATTATCAATCAATGAAAACACCTGATTGTAAAAAAAAAGTAATCTCATGTTATTATGAATTTCTTGATTACTAGTGAGGTGGACCATTTTCTCATGTATTTATCAACGATTTCTTCCTCTACTGTGATCTGGCTTGATTCTGAAAGGAAATTGCATCTTTGAGTTTTAACCTTGTAATAGCTAACATCTGCTGAGCGCTTATAATGTGCCACAGTGCACTGAGCATTATATTAACTCACAAATCCTGACATTTACCCTCAGAGGTGGGTTTTATCATTAGCCCAGTATACTGAAGAGAAAACGGAGGTTCAGAAAGATTAACTAACTTGCCCAAAATGAGAGAGCTTTTGGTGGCACAGGAAAGGTATCCACTTCACAGACCACCCCCTCAACCATTACGCAGCGCAGCCTTTTCAATAATTACGTTGCCAATTTTTCCCGTTTAGAAAGCATGAGCCATTTGAAAAAGCATGACGTGAGGTACAAAGTTTCACCTATGAACATTACAGAGTGAGATAAAATGACCCTAAGAAGTTTTTCTTTTTTGTTCTCGTTTGCTCTTATGTTTTATTAAGTTTTGCAACATCACCAAAGGATAGCATATTCCAGAGATCACCAGCTATTACTCTCTTCTCTATTCTCCTTCTCTAACAAATAACGACATGATACTAAAAACTATAAATTTTTCTGAATGTTTATGCAACCTCCATTGCACTCTGAATACTTTTAAGCCCTTTACTGTCACTATTTCCAATTCCATTACTTTTACATATAAAATGTGTACCTAAAATTATCATATAAATCTTCATACAGGCTTGTTCTGAAAGCCATGATTACATGTCCATGTAATTTCATTCAATAGCATAGCTATTTTTTCCAGTTAGAATCTATAATAATAATGTAATCACACAATGTGCCCTAGATAAATTATAATGCAAAATAATTAAATAGACAAAAAGTACTTCCAGGCTGGGTGCGGTGGCTCACGCCTAAATCCTAACACTCTGGGAGGCTGAGGCGGGTGGATCGCTCAAGGTCAGGAGTTCGAGACCAGCCTGACCAAGAGCAAGACCCCGTCTCTACTAAAAAAATAGAAAGAAATGATCTGGACAACTGAAAAAAAAAAAATACATGTGTGTGTGTGTATATATATATATATATATATATATAAATTAGCCAGGCATGGTGGCGCATGCCTGTAGTCCCAGCTACTCGGGAGGCTGAGGCAGAAGGATCACTTGAGCCCAGGAGTTTGAGGTTGCTGTGAGCTAGGCTGATGCCACGGCACTCTAGCCCAGGCAACAAAGCAAGACTCTGTCTCAAAAAAAAAAAAAAAAAAAGTACTTCTAACAAATCCATTGTTGTCCCTATAATGATAACAATTTTGTGGGATTTCTTCCTTTGAACATATTATTCCTTAGATATAATATATAACCATATTTATCTTTGTCTTTGACCTTAAGTACCTAGAAAACCTGCATATATTACAAATAATTTGGGACTATTAAATGTTTAATAAATATTGATTAAAAAATCTATTATCACTAATAAAATTGCTTCTGTTTATAGTAGTTCCTTAAACATATATTCTGACCCATGAGAACTGTCAGATCCTGGATCACTGGGATCTTGACTCACTGATCTTTGTTATGTTAGTACCTAATCCAGCATTAACACATAATGTTTGTTCAGTTAATGACTGTTGGAGTAATGATTAAATGAATTAACCCAGTTAGATAATCATACTATCCATTTCATTTACTGTAAGTCTGGACTTTATGTGAGCTTAACAAGGAAAAAAAATCATACACACACCAAAGTTTAGCTATAGTTGGCAATAGGTTTTATTTCTTAAGGGGTTTGTATTTAAAGCAGAATATTAAAGAGGAATAGAGACTGCTAGCATTGTGGTAGTTTTCAATGATTTATAATAGCTTTACACAAATTTGAAAGGATGTAGAGTTTTATGTTGAATTTTGGATGATGTAGTTAACTATCTTTGACAACATTCTCTATCATCTTCTAGCATTCATTCTTCCCATTATTTAAAAATATCCTTATTCGAGTGAAACCATTTTATCATTTCTCCTGTATGTATGTATGAAAAATGTCTGAAAAGGAAAAAAATGGAAGTTATAATACAATTCACTGCCTTAAAGAAATATATTGACTTTTCCGACTTTAACACATTTCTATAACTCACATTATTGTTTAATGGAGCACAAAATTAAGCAGTAGTTATTACATATTTTTTAAAATTTTTAGTGTGCTATGTGAAATTTTATATAATACCACAAATTAAATCAGACTCATGAATAAACTGTTAGATTAATCAACCAGTTAGAGATTTTGTGAATATATCGATGTCAGAGTTCTGCTCTGATATGAAGCATACCAATTATAGATTTGAAGCATTAATTACTATTTATGAATCTCTGGAATATTAGGGCTTACAGGGAAAAAAAGATAATTCTAGAACCATAAAAAGATAAGACTCTACATATCTGAAAGATAAATATTTGTGTTGTTGTTATTGTTATTAATATTTATAGTGATGTTGATTCACACAATGTGGCCCTACACAATGAATTGTTCTTTTGTTTCTAGTCTATATATTTGTGACTTGTATCAGAAATGGTCAAAAGTAGTTTCATCTTGAATAAAATACTTGTAAAACTTCATGAGTGACATCGCTTTGACTACAAGGCTGAGCAGCTGGGAGAGTCCAAGTTTGGGCTTTTTAAAATACAATGGTGCCACATTAAGCCCAGAATGAGCACTAACTTGGAGGTTGGAACCAGGGCCCGGGGTGGTGGGGAAAAGCCAGGAGCCTCAGGCCAGAGCTGAGCTGGAAAACAGGAGCCTGCAGCAGGGCCCAATGTGTAGCAAGGAGGCAATCTTGCCAAGGCAGGACTGAAAACGTCCCCAGAAAAACACAGTAATTCCCCCTGGGAAAAAAGTGCAAAGCTGAAGAACAAACCCGGTGAGCTAAGACCCCCAGATCTGAAACCCAAGACACTGAGCAGAGGCAGCAGGGTAACTACCTCAAGCAGTTAAGCAAAGAACCACCATAATCAGATTTGCATGTATTTGTCAAACAACATATCTTACACTGCCTCACGTTGGTGACCGGTATGTTTTCATTTAGTTAAGGGGCAGAAGTGACAGTGACACACTTGTATTGTCACCTGCATGGTGCCCAACACACTGCCCTCCTTTTGATGGTCCTGGGGAACATGCTTTTAATTAAAGCATAAGTCTATTTTCAAAGCCAGAATCCTTCAGATCTGGCGAATCCTAGACTAGAGAATCGTTTCATTTACGGGGAAAGTATGTGTACCTCTAAGTAACCACGTTTCACTCAAAACTCATCGTTTCGGCGTGACGAAAGGAAGAAAACTTAGCACGAATGGGATGCATGTGTACTCCGTGTGTGTGGACTCACTGGTGGACACACAGTAAGTGACATCCGTCCTGCAGCCTCACACCCGTCCAGGCCCAACGCCAGCCAGCAGGGCTGGGAGTCCTGTCGCATCTCGTCACGTATTGCAGTGTACGAAGAACTTCTGTTACTTCCTCCACTTTCTATGCTTCACAGAGGCTTCCAGAACACTGCTGTGCAGAGTCAGGACGTTACACTGACAAAGAATAAGCAAGAAACGAGGAGGGAGTAATAGAGTCACAAAGGCCAAGAGGGAAGAGAGGAGAGGATAATGCATCTTTCTGGGGGTCAGAGAAGCTTTCACAGAGGAGGCGCTGCTCCAGGACCACCTCACAAGAGGAAGAAACGTGGGACGGGAATGCCCGGGCAGAAACGGAGTTTCACCGAAGAGAGGAGAGAGAGAGAGAACAAAAGGATCGATCTGTCCTTATTTAGTCTCAATCTTTCCTCCCATTCCTCACAATCCTCAGGATGTATCTAACCACAGAAGGGACTTCCAGAAGCTACCTTCTCCCAAATGCACCCGACTTCTTACTTTCCGCCAACATTCGTTTTGGGACGCTCTAGTGATTGTGCTCGTACACTGGACACTGGTGGCTCATTCCTAGTGTCACGACAATCCCACATTTGTTTGAATGAAGGCTTAAGTCAATCCAGTTTTTGCTTTTTTTTTTTTAAAGATAATCCTGGGTTAATTATCACCTAGGTTTACAGAAACAACGCTTCCTGAAGGGATGTCTAGGTTAGCAATCTCATTTTAAAAGAAAATACCAAGAATTAGTACTGGTTTTATTCCCAACCTTTTGACTGAGTCAACAGCAGGTAAGTAACTTAGTCATTGTTTCCAGGTTTGGCATTCATCTTCACAAGTTCGCCACGATTCGGCTGGAGTGTTCTGTTGCCACTGCACTACACATATTGTTGGACAACAGAGTCCCTATTTTTTACTGGCATCTTAGTTGGGTCTCTGGACTATAACTCAATGGTTTATTGCACACGTGCGAGCCTACACATGTACACACAAGCACGCACCCACTTAGTAAGCGTCAGTAGCCATTCGCTCTGGTAATTTTATTATCTGTTTTATCTGAATATAAAATATTCAGTGAATTTTTCAAAAATAAGCATTGCAGTAAAGCCGCAGTCATTCAGTTTAATTAGAAAAGAGAAGGCTAATCTGAATAGCCATATTTCTGAATTATGGAATACTTTTTTAAAGAAATGAAACTATATTTATTTCAAATAAAATGTAATAAAATCTTATTTGACTCCTTCCCAAATTATAAATTCTCCCAGACCTGCATTAAGAAACAGCCAAGCATCAGCATGCTACATGCAAGGTACTGTGTTCAGTACCGATTTGAAATCTGTTTATACTCACTTCCTTAGCATATTGTCTGTCTAGAATAGAAAGACCGACCTGAGCCTAGATCATTAAAATTATTGTAAATTTAAAAATTATTCATTTATGTATGTATTTGTGTGTTACTTATAATCTATCATCTTCTTAAAAAGATTTGAGGCAGCTTATCATCTGTCAAATTATCTAAATTGTCAAATTTCCCTATCTAAACTCTAAGTGCATGTTTTTCACTTAGGCTAGCATACAAAAGAAAGAGTAACAGATTTATACTTAATTATTACTTAAAAAATCTGTGCAATCTTAGATTGCCTCCATTTTTTATAATTGTAACAGCTCCGTAAGAGAATATGTGCTTGAATTGAATAATCTATTGCTTGTTGAATCCAATCACTACCATGCAATCATGAAATGCTCTTTTCAACCACATGTCTACGTTATAAGGAATTTGTGAAGCAAGATATGACCTAGATCTCAGAAAGATTTTGACCAAAGTGCTTCACTGGACAGATCTTATCGGGGACAACATTCTTCTCTGTTGATGTCAGTGGAAAATGGTGGGACTATTTGCTAACTCTCAAACTCTGTTAAACGGTACATATGTGTTCAAAAATGGCTAGAGAACATGACAAATGGAAACATTAATCCAACAGGCAGTAGAAAGACATTGTCACTACTGGATTTGAGAACTCGAGAAAGGTTCTTATAAATCCAGTTTTACCAGGGTATGTCTTCCTTGGTCAACAGCATATGGCGTGACACACAGGTGGAACAAGTTGAAGAAAAAATAAACAGAGCATCTGTGCGCTCACTTCTTCAAGTTTTAACAGCCAATTAGGCTCTCTACAGTAATATTTATAGTTCTACAAAACTCAGGTCGTGAATGTAATCATTTTTCCCCTCTGGCGAATGTAGGCTGCTAAACTACAGACGTGAGAGAATATATCCTACTCGTTCGCTGTCTTAAGAACTTAAAAAGAAAGGAAATTGTTTATTTGAAGATTACCATCCACCATCCAATCTGTGGATAGAAAGAAAATAGACAAATCCTATGTGCCTATCTACTAAATCGCAGTGTTTTCGTGCAACAAAATGTAAAAAAATTAGAGAAATACCGCATTTGTGTGGTATCGTTGGGGATGGGACTATTTTCCTAAGTTACTTTTCCAAATAAAAAGATTACTCCTTTAGATTACGAAATTTTAATTATTTTGATGGCTATGTCAAAATATACTTCAAATTTCTCTGAATTCTTAATTTAAATATATAAAATATAATTTTCGTAATGACTCAGGATCATAATTATGGTTACAGAATTCTGTATTCTGTACAGTTTTTGGTGCTTAAGAACTACAGAGGTGAGTAGAAATATTTGTCCCCACACTAAGTCCTCTCAAGCCACAGTATTTTTCTGGCTCTTATTTCTTTGTTTTTTTTTTCTCTCATTTAAAATCTGCTTATTCCCCACCTCAGACAGTCATCTCTTTCTTCTTGTTGTTACTGCAATCAGTGTATCTTCTTAGTACTCTTAGGTCTGTGTTTCTGCCTTTAAATTTCCAGCTTCTAATTGCCTGGAGATTTAGATATTAGAATATAAAACCTGTTGTTATAAAATAAATGAAAATCAATGTTCTCTGATGGAGGGTCTAAGATTTTTTTACAGAATAAAGTTCATGAGCTTCACTGAATATGTTTTTGGACATATTTTAGTTATATAAAGCCCTTTCTTATTGACTTCCTAATAAGTGGGGATTTAAAGCTTAAACTATATTGTTATTCTTTTTTTTTTGTACAGAGAAGCATTAGAGATCTTTAATAAGTATCTTCTAGCTAAGGTAAGAAGATAACCAGACATTAACGATTAAGCTCTTTTCACATTTTTATTTTATTTTTTTTAAAACAAAGAAAAGATTCGAAAATCTCTATTTTCACAGATCCTCAATGCTTAGATCTGTTAACATATGAACACTTTTGCTGCCAATCTCCTTTCACCCTATCTTTTTTTTGACAAAAGAAAAAAAATCACGTGATTATTTTTATAAAAATAAGATATTCTCAGTATAGAAAATTAAAACAATCAGAAAAATATAAAAAGAAGAAAAACTATTCCAAATCCACAAACCAGAATGAATCATCATTAATTAACATTAGAAGAACATCAAAATCCGATCTCAGTCCAGAAGCATGTAAATTCGTGTGTGTGTACCTACACACATGCACACAGAAGGTATACAGATGATAGAAATATAAAGAGACATTTTTAAAAAATGGAAGCATATGGTTATTAATCTTAATTTACAGAGTAAGTTTAATTAAATTTAAAGTTAACAGAAGAAAAAGTAAATCTTAAACATTGTTAGAATCAAGTAAATATTTTTAAACTGCAAGTATATTTCTTAAAAGACCACTCTAATTTTTTTTCAAAAGAGAGAATTTTGAAAACAATGTAAGAGGCTAGAATAATTTGTTAATGACATGTTTTAATTTAGATGGTATCAACTGACTCCCTGCTTTCAACAAAAGATAAGGGCATTAGCATTCTCAAGTTCCCTTCTAATTCCCCGCTCTCGCTTCTTTATTTTGTTAATTATAGTATTTAAACTGCTTAGATTTATAAATTCACATGCTCTTCGTTTTCATAATTTCCAGAATTGCTTAGTATTCATTCCATTTCAAGGAGGGTTCATTGCTCACAGCCAGTCCTTCTACCACAGCTTTTTCATTCATAAATTTTCATTTTTATTGATCTGAATTTTTTTGTTTTGCTAGTTCTCTCTCCCCTCCCTCCAGTAGGGTCTAGTGAATTTTGTATTTTTGGAGTTTTTTTCATGTTTGAGAATTTTTACTGCTGTGTTTTCCCTTAGATGGCATCTCACTTTGGATGCCTAAAGAATTCTTTCTTAATCTTAAAAGCATATCAGCTTAAGTAGGACACATCTCAGATTCACGCTCTGATTCAAAATTTCCAGGAACATAGTGTGTTCTTTTAATATACAGATTTAGTTCTTTCCTCATTTTCTAGAATTTCTCTTGGGTTCCATGTTCTGTTTCATGTTTGGGGTTATCTACTCGGGAACACCACTTACCTTTATATTGAACTAGCTTTATCTCTGTCCCAGATTTCTTAGATTCTCTAAAACTACTCTTTTCTCACCTCTCTCATTCATATATACCATAATGATCACGAGTTTTTTCACTATGTCACTAATCCGACAATTAGTGGTGTTTATCAGATACTTTGTATTTTTCCTGTTACCCACCACTCCAATAATGACGTTGGTTTGGCCCTCGATTCGTTTCCTTACATATATGATACACCTGGTTACTGCTAGGCTTTGGGCTCTCACTGTATTGAACAGGTATTCTTACCAAGTTGCTCTATGGTGTGAAGCAACTGTGAGATTTTCTTTGGATGATTTTTTTTTTTTTTTTTTTTTTTTGAGACAGAGGCTCACTCTCTTGCCTGGGGCGAGTGCCATGGCGTCAGCCTAGCTCACAGCAACCTCAAATTCCTGGGCTCGAGCAATCCTACTGTCTCAGCCTCCCAAGTAGCTGGGACTACAGGCATGCGCCACCATGCCCGGCTAATTTTTTTTCTCTATATATTTTTAGCTGTCCAGTTAATTTCTTTCTATTTTTGGTAGAGACGGGGGTCTCGCTCTTGCTCAGGCTGGTCTCGAACTCCTGAGCTCAGAACGATCCGCCCGCCTCGGCCTCCCAGAGTGCTAGGATTACAGGCGTGAGCCACCGCGCCCGGCC
>RJWJ010011993.1:0-43032 GCA_004363605.1 Indri indri
GGGTTGCAAACATAGAATTCACTGCTTCCTCATCCCTTGTGCAACAGCAAACTTCATTTCTCCTTGCAATAAGAATTAATCGCCCAGCCTTCTGGCACAATCTATGCAAGTCAGTTCAGTAGCAAAAGGAGATCTAAATAGTCAGATTGGCCTCAGCTTCTATTTTCTCAGAATAATTACAATGCTCCCTAATGGAAGCATTTCCTCTTGTGCACTAGGACCTCCAAATGCACTGAGCTTAAATTTACAGAAATGGAGAACAAATTTCTATAAGGGGTGATTAGATGTAGTGGTGTGAGAAACCACTTGCACCCCCAGTTCTTGTACCCAAGCATCCTGGTTATGGGAGAGATGACTCTGTATTTTGGCAGCTGTTTTACAGCATGGTTGGGATTCACAGGACAGCACCTAAATGAGTAAGTTGTTTCTTTGCTGATTCCTTATCTGAGCTCCTAGATAATGGAGTACGTGGTAAGATCAGTAAATTCCATGAGCACAAACTCATTGCCTCTCTTGCTTTCTCTAAAATGTGTTCCTTGGTCAGAAACAATGTCATGGGGAATCCCATGGTATTGGGTAAGGCATTCTTTAAGCTCACAAGTGATGGTGCTAGGAGAAGCACTTTTAGCAGAAAAGGTAAATGTATACCTGGAATTTGTGTCTATCCCAGGCACCAAAAACTGTCCCTAGCTTAACAGGACGGATTCAATGTTATCAGCTGGCCACAAGATAGCCGACTTTTCCCCACCAAATATCTCAGATTTGGCCCCATACTTAGCAGTGATAAAAACCAGATCAGTAAGATGAGGAACAGCCCATGAATGGCCTCCATCCCTACTGCCATGACCACTCTGCCCATCAGCTCTTCAAGCATGCACTAGGCAGCTGACTAAAAGAGATTGACAAACATTCACAGGATGGGTCTTGTCACCCGGTCCTGGTGTGAATTGACTGAGGACACACTGTCTTCACACTCTGCCCATTCCAAGAGGTTCATCCATATACTTCAACAGAACTGATCACAATGTAGTCCTGCTTTGTTTTTTCCAATTCCTACCCACTAGCAATTATCCAGAAAGTCCTCTCATCTACAAGAAGAAGAAAAACAGGTGTACCATACAAAGTTCTCCCCCCAGGAGGATTTCCCTTCACCAATATCCTTCTAGGAAAGGGAGTTGGACACAAATTCTTATTAGACTGGAACTGGCATACCTTGCAGATTCCATCATTTTTCTTCTCCATTCACCAGGCCTAGGAAACTCCCCATGAAGCCACAGCTGTGGGTTGAGGGAGGGTAAATAAAGATGTTGATAGTGCTCTATTTTTAAGCCAGATTATTTGTGCATGGGTGTTTGCTAGTAATATTTGTATTTATAATTTCTGTTTATGTTATGTATCTTATTTGTATTTATGCAAAAGAAAGAAACGGAGAACAGGAAACATGGCAGGAGCATCTTGGAGGACCTGGACACCATCGCCCAGGGTCTCATCAGAACACGGGATACAATTTGGCCACAAAGGATGAGTAGCCAAACCAAGGAGGAGATCAGAGCAGCACAAGGAAGCTGCAGGGTCGAGGGTCCCTTAAAAAACAAACTGAAAATATACCTAAGAAAAAAACAAAATATGACCAGTTAATTAAGCAAGTGGTGGTTTTCTACATACTAGTTACTAATGGAAAACTGACTACTCTTCGCTATCAATTCAGAGAGCAATGTTTTAGTCACTCACTAAATCCCTATTTCCTGAACTTTAAAATGGAATTTGTAGCACCTGGATTACAGAATTTTTTAAAAGAGTATAAGGAAACTAACATATGTTTAAGCATAAAATTATTGCTTATTAGCAATATTAAGAGTTCTTAACAATGTGTCATTTTAATATGTTATGTTCTATTGCTATAACACAGTTATACCACATGCATTTTATGTGTGTTTTTAATTAATAAGCTTTAAAAGTCTGATGAATTTAATAGTGTAGTCCCTCTTGATTTGATGGTTCTTGAGAACAAAAGATAAATTCTAAAATTGCCAGTCTCCAAGGATCATAAAGTAGGAATTACAGGGCCAAATACTTGTCAGCATTTTGGTTTCGGTTTTAAAAGTTATGTCCCATTTTTGAATTTATGCTATTTTACATATCTTCCTCTAGGCATTAGTCATTGTGTCTATAATTTTAGTAATGCCAATATTTAATTTATGTGTTCAGTGAATAAATAGCATAATTTGGACACCCACACAGAAAAAAAGTCAAAAGAACTTCCATAGCACTTTAATGTAGTTATATTAATAAGAAAATGGGCACACAGAATGCTCACATGGGAATTTCTTTGTGTGATACTTATGGAATTTTTAAAACTTCCAACTAGACAATTAACAGAGTAGGTAGTTGTGGGTGGGTGAATACATCAGGAAACCAGAATAGAATCATTATGCAGGAAGGTTGCAGGAATAATGGTAAAAAACATTTCATCGAAGGTCCTGATTTGGCCAAAAAGGAAACAAAGGCCTAGGGCAGTGAATAGTGAATAGATTTCTTATGTTATTTTTGCCATGCCAAATTTTCTTTGGTTTTATGTTGATAGCTATCATAACTCCAAGTCCATATCTAGAACTTTTAAATGACAGTGACAAATGCTCTGATTTGTAAGGTTTTAATAATGCCAGAGGAAAATACTACATGAGAAAGAAGAATGCTTGACCTGGTGATGCTTGGACTTCGTGTTCTCCAGGAAATAAAAAAGATGTCTTTATGGAAATGACACCAATAGAAAGAGCATTCGTCTTCAAAATGAAGAGTGGAAAATTCCTTTTGGGTTTTCCGCTCACATGCTTGTTTTTCCTGCTCTTGGTTTAATCACTACAGTCAGACTTGTACAGAAGACTGGGGACACAAAATGCCTACAACAGGTTATACCCACTGATCCTACCAAGAGAGGATGCTGTGCCTGAGACACGTGGCCAAAGAAACCTTTTAAAACATCCGGGCGAAGGAAAATGAAATAGAAAATAACATGGCAACACATATATGGCCACTCCAGTGGAAACATATGCAATAAAGAAAATGAAATCCACCAATTGTGGGTCTCTGGAAGGGCACACTAAGTGGAAAGAAGACTAGATGGATAGCCACAAAGGTCTAGATTTTTAGGCCCATCTCAACGTTTCATCGGATTTGTGAAACTGAGCAAGGCACTTGGCCTTCCTGAGAGTCAAATAAGGATAATAATCTGGGGGACATAAATGAATTATCATTCTACCAGCTTTTCAGTGGTTTTAGAAACATTAAAGAAAAAGTTAGGCCACTGATCTGAGTTTTTTCACTTAAATTTCATTTGCTCCAGTACCAAATGTGAATTGCAGCGACTTCCCATTCCTTGGTGCTTGCCTATATGCCCATTCTGTTGCCTGTGCATGCAGCGACAGAACTTGAACTTGAAAGGGTAGTCAAGAACAATGCAACCAGCAGCCTGTAGATGAGGAATAAGGCCTAGAGAGACATGGAGGAGTTCACCAAGTTTTTGAGGAGAAAAGAATTGAAATGGCCATGGAAGACCTAGAACGTCAGCTACTGAAAGGAGGGAAAACACAAGTAAAGCAATGGCTCTGAATGTAGCCATGGCCCTCAGCCATTATTTCACAACACACAGCTAAATTTCCAGGAAAAAAGGAGAGAGGGGTCCCACTTCTGAGAACCTTTTTCTCTTGGGGTGCAAAAGTACCCTTCTTTAAAAGGATAGACAGGCTGAGAAGCCTCAGCTACATCCCATCCCCTGACATTACTAAACTGGATATAAAGTCAGCTCTAAAGTCTTTTCTTATTCTGTGTGTCTAATTTTATTTTCTTTCTTTATTTTGTGTGAAATTAATGTTGCTGATTTTGGGGGGGGTTGTTTTGTTTTTGTTTTTCGAGACAGGGTCTCCCACTCTCACCTGGGTAGAGGGCAGTGGCGTCATCATAGCTCGCTGCAACCTCAAACTTCTGGGCTCCAGTGATCCTTCTGCCTCAGCCTCCTAAGTAACTGGGACTACAGGTGTGCACCACTACAACTTAATTTTTCTATTTTTTTGTAGATACGGAATCTCGCTCTTACTCAGGCTTGTCTGGACCTCCTGGCCTGAAGCAATCCTCCCGCCTTGGCCTCCCAAAATGCTAGGATTGTAGGCATGAGCCGCCACACCCTGCCATGTTGCTGATGTTATATAGCATACCAAAAAATAAAAAAGAAATGGAGAGCTTTTCTAGAATTTGGAGGTTAGAAATAAAATGATTATAATCGCTTTGTTCAAAGGTCTTGAGGATGTGTTACTGAAGGTGATAGCAATAAGTATTGCTAACTATTCAAAAACCAGCTGATTTTTCAATAGTTAAAACTATCTCAACTTTCTTCAACAAGCAATTTTTTAGCACAAACTCTGTACCAGAGACTGGGCCACGCATCAGGGCTGTAGATGATAACTAGACATAATCCCTGCCCTAGTCTAGAGAATAAACACTCTATTATGATAAATGCGTCATAATGTGATAAATGCTTTAGTGGATGAACTACAGAACAAGGGTATACAGGGACAGGTAATGCTTGCTGAGATTAAAAAAAGAGTAAGGGCTATAAAATAAAGAGATAGCAAAGGTTCCTCCAAAAAGCAGGATGGGATTCTTGAAAACCATGTAGGGATCTCTTTTGAGAGGCACTGTAGGATCGGCATAGGGACATGGGCTTTGGAGTCAGTGTTCACAGCCTGTCTCTATCTCTTACTGACTGTGTTAGATTTCAAAAAGCAGCCCAAATCCTTCTACTCCTCTTTACCATGTGACTTTGCACCTCCTCCAGTCAAGAGGTAGAGTCTATTTCTGTACCCCTCGCATCTAGTCTTTGCCATGTCATTCACTTTGTGACACAAGCAGAAGCCTGGCAAGCACTTGAGCATTGGGGTTTGTCCTCTCTGTGGGTTCTTGGACCCTAAGACCACAGTATGAAGAAGCCCACACTAGCCTGCTGAAGGATAAGAGATTGTGACACCTGGCAGATGACTTCCAACATGCGCATGAACCCAGCAAAACTAGCCATAGTACTGCTCAGCTAAGCCCATCCCAATTGCTTACCCACACGCTTCTGAGCCTAGTAAATGATTGCTGTTCTAAGCACTACATTTTGAGGTCTTTTTCTTACAGAACAAAAGCTAATTGGCACACTCAGTAACTCTGGATAATTTGTTTCACCTCTTTCAACTTGGTTGTCCTCATGTATAACATGAAAATAATAATAATTTACTCATAGGTTGTTAGGTTATTAATTAAATAATGCATGTAAAGTACTTGGAATAGTGCCTAGCACAGAGAAAATATTAGATAAACAGTGGCTAATATTAGTAGTATGATTCTGTTCTTATACCCAGAATTTAATTTAGCCAGAGGTCAGGGGTGACCCTATGGGATTCTATATGCTCTGTAACTGCTAGAACCATACAATTGCCTGGGACAGGTTTTAAAAGGTATTGGGGAATTTCGTTGTTTGTTTGATGTTTAATCTTTTCTAGGTGTTTCATACACTGGTTAATAGGTTTTAAAAATTGAAAAATGCTATGTGATGATACGCTCTGTTTTTGTGGGGAACTTTTTTTTTAACCATTGCCTCCACACAGCAGTCTTAGCAGCTGAATTTTCTGCTTTCTGTGACTTCAATGGCATGTACATGTTCTTGACTCATCTCCCATGGGGAAGCATGGGAGAAATAATATTTAACTAGATCACAGGAAGGATATGTGCGTTTGCTAATGGCCTCTGAAAAAAATTAAGTGCTAAGTGGTTCAATTCCTTCTACTTCTCTATCTCAAACATCAAGTCTAAGAGGATTAATTTTCTAAAAATTAAAATTCTGTGCTATGGAACACAATTAGGAAAACATGCAAACCTTCCCTTTCAATAATGTACATTTACTTTCTTTCAGGTAACTTCAAATAATATCTAATAGCTATGAGTGTTTATATTCCTACTGAAGTCAGAAATTGACATAAATTTAAACTAGCAGCAAACACAATGTAATAGAGAATTTTTTTTCTTTTTTAAATTAGTTATTTGCTAACATTTCACAAGTATCTCTGAACTGAGCTCCTTCTGACCCTCAGTGCTCCCCTCAGTGGCAGAAGTCCTGAGATGCAAAACCTTGCTCAAGGTAACAGGTTTATCCTTCACAACAGAACTATCAAGAGTCTTCAGGAATGCATTTACAAACTTCTGTTTCCTGGTAGGCAACAGAATTATTCTGTCTTCAGTCTGAGTGTCATCTGAACCTAAAATATGAATGCAAGAACATGTTTAAGGGCTACAAAAACCAAACTGCCATCCACAAAGACAATTAATGAGGGAGATTTTTGATGAGAACTTTGTTTGTGTTTGTAACATCACTTCCTCCAATTTGTTTGAACTAATTTATACCACAGGCTCTAATTATGTGTGCCTGTAAATGAAAGATAAGACTCTTAAGTCACAGGAATATATCTGAATTCCCTGTTTGTGTTTTGAATCCTAGCAGGGTTCTCAATTTGGAAGCCATATAAAATACAAGAGCATGATTCTGCAATCAGAATGTCCCTGCTTAACAGCTTTGTGTTCTTGGGCAAGTTGTGTCACCTCTCTGAACCACAGAGTCCTCATCTGCAAAGTGAAAATCATATTACCTCCTAGACTTTAGTGAAATAATGCACATAAAAGCCCTTAAGACATTGATTAGCACATAATCAGCACTCCACACATGCTTGCTGCTGTTGGGTAGTATGTTTGACCCTTGCTAAATGTTTCCTGTGACTGAAATGGGATGGTTCAGATCACTGTTTATGGACAGCCACAGCAGTCACTGTAGTTGAACCCTCATCTAAGACAGGCTGACAGTATTGAGGGCTCTCATGTCAGGTTGTCTGTGACCAAACACTGTTCCTATGATTTGAATGTTTGTCCCCTCCAAAACTCGTGTTGAAACTTAATCCCCAATGTGGGAATATTGAAGAGTGGGGCCTTTAAGAGGGGATTGGGTCATGAGGGCTCTGTCATCATGAATGGATTAATCCATTCATGGGTTAATGGGTTAATGGTTATCATGGAAATGGCATTAGTGGCTTTACAGGAGGAGGGAGAGAGACCTGATCTAGCATACTCAGCCTCCTTGCCATATGAAACCTGCATTGCCTGGGGACTCTGCAGAGAGTCCCCACCAGCAAGGAGGACCTCACCAGATGTACCCCCTTGACCTTGGACTTCCCAGTCTCCAGAACTGTAAGAAAAAAGACTGTATTTATTCATAAATTACCCAGTTTCAGGTATTTAGTTACAACAACAGAAAACAGACTAAGATAACTATTATACGATACTATAGTGTGGGGCTGTGTGATGTGGAATCAGGGGGAAGTAAGTCCCAAGAAGAAAGGAATTACTGAGGTAAAATGCAGCCTGGATTTGAGTATAATTGTCAGGGACTTGTGATTAATTCAAATGCCTGAACACAGGCACAGAATGCAAAACGCCAAGTGTCTTCTATCTAGAGTGATATGTAGAAGTGGTTCCATTGCATAGGTCAACCCCACATCTGATTACCAATGGAAAGGAAGTAAGAGTGACTGATGACTAAAGAAACATTGAAGATGTGGAAATTAGAGTGTGGTGGTGCCTATTGTGGGAACGGTGTAAGGTTATGATGAAAACCAATGAAACACAGACTATTCAAATCACTAATTGTTTCTGTTCCTACCCAGTAGTCCAGACTGTTTTTAGGTGAGAGAATATTGGCTGGAAACTATTGATCAGAAAGATGTTTTTGTAAAAGAGGAAAGACATTAAGGAATTACATTATACATTCTGGAAAAACTCTAAAGCCTGTTGCTGTGGTTGTTAATAGTCATAGGGACTTTTAGACAATGGAGTCACACCTTAGTTAATGTGTAGTGGTTTCATGGTACTGTCATATTACAATTTCTGATGAGTGAAGTTTATAAATGATCCCTCTTTTCTGAGATGCTCGGTTTTTATTTAGTTAGATACACATGTGTCATTACTCAAGTACTCCCCAGATGATGAATACAAATGAATAAACATTCTTTCCTTCCCTATAGCACATGATTTTTGCAATTGTAATATTTTTGTGTAAGATAATACTTTGCTTTCATTGATTTTTCACATTGATCTTACTTCCAAGGGTTCACTTTCCAGAAAAGGGAAGAAGTCACATGACCTTCCTACATCACCTCCAGACAACTTTACTAGCATTTAGTCTGCTGAAGAAGTGCAGGAGGTTTTAGTTTCCTTCTCTTAGATGCTTGGATGGAAACAACTTTGAATTTCAAGGTTTGTCACTGTCCATTGTCAGTAATTCTTCTATGATTAGTCTGATTGATTTCCCAAGTTTGGGAATTACAGTTGGTCCACAGTGAAGAGATGCTCAATAAAAAGAAGTTTAATTTAAAACTAATACAAATTTTCTTTAAATGTTTTTTTTGTTGTTGTTTTTATAGCCTTAGAAAAACTTCTTGAGCCTTGAGATTGCTCAGTATATCTTCCTGATCATACAATCATTCCTCTTTTGGGCTCGTAATTCTTTTGTTATGTATCATAACAATTAAGAATAATCCTCCCAGTCAGTCATTAAAATCTCCCTCAAAATATACCATGACTAGCCGAGCACTCACAATAGCAGTTCCCATGAAGAGTGTACACACACAGCACATACAGAAATAGCAATGTTGTCTCTGAGTGGGTATTTTAGGAAGCAAGATGGATATGTATTAAAAGGAAAAAAAAGGTTTTCTCCAAAGATTCCCAAAGCAGAGTCTAAATTTTCCCCCTCTCAACAGGTGCTTAGTTTCATAGTCCTTCTTTCTTTTATTTTTTACAGTAGGGACCCAGAAAGCTGGGGATCTGAAGGCTGGATGTGGAGAAGAGAATGTTGGAAAAAGACAGGAGATGTCACTTAGTGGAATGACTGGGGTTATAGGGTTGGATGACCTTGGATAGGTTAATCACCTGCTCAGTGTTCTCATTGGTAAAGTAAGGAAAATAGACTGATTTAACTTTCCAAGAACTCATCCCAGCCAAATAATCTGGGACTCTGTGATGTGGAATCAGTGGGAAGACAGTCCCAAGAGGAAAGAAGAAACAGAAGAAGAAAACAGAGAGACTATGGAAACAGGAATGGCTTCTCTAGGCTCCTAGGGATTCTTAGGGTAGATACAAGGGTCTGGGATTTATTTTCAATTTTACAAAAATGGAAATGTAGTGAAAATTGTGCATTTGATTATGGACAGGCTACCCAGTCAGATTATCTAAAATATTGGGTTTCTTCTTTTAAGTAGGAGTGAAATCAACTGGAATAGGAAGACAAGTTAACCTAGAAGCTCTAATTGGAAGGTAACTAGGTAGATGGATAGATAGAAAAGTAGAAAAATAGATACATAAGATAGGGATACATAGATCAGTCAATCAATCAATAGATAGATAGCCAAAGATTCCTCAAGCTAAGGAATGTGACTGCTTTGTATGTCCTTATATTCACTGGTATATATATTAAAAAAAAAAAACCTTAAGATGTCTGTTCACTCATTCATTTTATAAAAACTTAATGAAACTCCCTACTCTGTATCAGCCTTGATGACCTTTGAATAAATTACAGTCAAAAGTACCACAGCCTCTCACTGTTGGGTCTTCATAAATGCTGTGCCTTATGTCCAGAACACTCTTAATTTCCCCTCAACAACACCCACACCTCCACCCTCACCTTTGACTCTTTCACCTAGCTAAGCCACACTTCAGGGCTCAACTGAGGTATTACTTCCTCAGAAAAGCCTTTCTAGACCACCCACTAGATGCTTCTGCATCGCTAGGTATAGAACCATACATAGTATCCATCACTTCTCACTCCGTGTTATAGTGAATTATCTTCTTATTTATATTCTCACAATACTGTGAGCCCTAGGAGAGAAGGCATGATGTCTGTTTGCACTATCCTTGCTTCCCCAAATTCTAGCACATTACATAACTATTAATAATGGTGAGTGTTCTACAAATATTTGTTAATTAGTTGAATGAATTAATGAAGAATGGAAAATATAACAAACAAGTACAACATATTAGGGTAAGTGTTGTGTTAAAATATTGTCATGTACAATGTGCCATAGGAATATAGACCAAGATGGAGCGAAGAAGTTCTATTTAACCTGGATCTTGAAGGGTGAATAGAAGTTCAAAGCATGGAAAAGGAGGAACAAGACCTTTTAGGTATAATATTGGTGGGTTCAAAGGGAATGGTAAGTAAAAATTATTTAGTTAGGGAATGAATACAGAGCCCAGGTAGTATAGATCAATTTAAGGAGTTCTTAAAATAACAGAGCTTATAAAATAAGAGTTTCGTAGCCAAATTTGTATTCTAGAATGAAACTTCTGTTAGCCATGTGGAGGAGCAGAGAGCTTAGAGGAGACTAGGGAAAATTTGGCATAGACAAGATCTAAGGCAGTGGGAATAAAATGATTTCCTTAAGAGTAATCATCTCCATTGATTTATTTTCAAGTTTGCTGATTCTTTTTCCAGGTCAAATTTACTATTGAGCCCCTCTAGTTAATTTTTCATTTTAGCTATTTTACTTTTCAGTTCCAGATTTCAATTTGGCTCTTTTTTATGATTTGTTTTAATTGATATTCTCTATTCGGTGAGACACTGCCATTGTACTTTCTTGTAATTCTTTGCTTTCATTTATACTAGCTGATTTGAATTCTCTCTGCTAAATTCAACATCTGGGCCCCTGTAAAGGCAATTTCTATTGTCTGCTTTATTTTTTTGCATGTGTGGGACACATTTTCCTGTTTCTTTGCACGTCTCATAATTTTTTGTAGAAAATCAAACATATTAAATAATATATTGTAGCAACTCCTCATACTGATCCTCTCCTTCAGGGCTCGTTGCTGTTACTTGTTTATTTGCTTGCTTATTTGTTTAATGACTCGTCTAGGTTAGTTCAGCGAAGTCTATTTCCCCCACATATAAGCCTGTGGTAGCACTGCTCAATTTTTTTCTTCTCATTTTTGTCTTTAAGCCTGACTTCTTACAGGCCATCCTGGCTCAATACCATTTAGTGGTTAGCCACTCATTGTTAAGTGATTGTGCTTATGTTACCTGAATCATTAAGAGTTTAACCTTTTACCTTTAGATCTGTGTGTCGCTTGGAGATTGCTTTCACTGTTCAGGGAGTATGAGTTTTGCTTGGCATTCAGTCAGAGACTTGAAGCTCAGATGTTCCCTCACTGGACCCTCTTTGGGCATGTGCACAGATGGGTGTGCATCTTCCAGAAATCTCTTTGACTGTTTCTTTTCTTTGATCTTTCCATGAAGTTTCTGGCTGGTCTGCCTCTATGGATATCACACCCATCTGTTAGCCTCTACTAATTGCTAGTTGATTGCTATGTTGTTTTCTACAACACCTTGGAATATAAATTGTCCAACAGTCTGGTTCAAATAAAGTTGGGTTCCTTGGCAAGAGACAGTGTTTAATCTTTTTTTTTTTTAATTTCAGGATATTATGGGGGTACAAATATTTTGGTTACATTTTATGACTCTGCCATAGCCAAACCATGATTTGACGTATGCCTTTTCCCCCCTACAATGCTCGCTGTGTCTATTAGTTGTAAGTTTGCCCACCCCCAACCCCCCAACCCCCCAATCCCTGAAAAATATTACTACTGTGTGAACACCATTGTGTTGATCAGTTAGTGCCAATTTGATGGTGAGTACATGTTGCGCCTATTCTTCCATTCTTTATTGGTTTTTGAGGTTTGCTCTGTCCTGCCCCTGGACAGAAACTCTACAATATGAAGCAGAAGCTTAGGGTGAGGAAGAGGGCTAGCTACCCCACCCATATCCTCTCTACTGAGCAGGCACTGTGCAGGAACACAAGAATTTCTCCCACTGCCCAGGAACCACCTCATACAATTCTTCTGCAATCCATAGCCAGGGAGGATTGGATCTGCCAGTGTTCACCTGTATACCAGCTGCTAAATATACCTGGAATAGCTTTTCCTCATCAGGAATTTGAGGGATATGAGATCTTCCACTCAGATGTAGAAATTCAAAAGCCATCAAGAAAAATTATTGAATAAATTTTGCTATATCAAATGTTAGGATTTCTGTGCAGTGAAGAATACCATCAACAAAGATACCATTCTCTAGCTATTAGATTATATAAATTAGGAAGTCAGAAAGTAACAATTGTTAGTGAAGAGTAGGGTAACAGAAAAATAAATGATGTAACTGTTCAGGAGAGGAATCCGATGGTAATTAATCAAATTAAATATTCATGTAACAATGATTTGATAATCCATTTCCTGCTAAATGCAGGAAAATATTTAGGCCAGAAATTGTTGTGTTACAGGGAGTTGAAATCAATTCCTGGGGCAGAGACCCTTAATGTACACCAGGTAGTCCATATGATCTTCCCCTATGTTTCCCAATCTCTGTCTGCAAGTTCTGGCCAACACGTTATGAGTGGAAGTTACTTTTCTCACTCCTGGACTGAAACAGCTAAGAGCCCCTCAGTGATTAGGTTAATGTGGGGACCGCATATTTAAATGGAAGAGCTACAAAATGGAGAGTTCTTGGGTCTCCAAATCAATGCTTGGAGAATGCCTTTATCAATTTTCAATGGACTTGAATGAAAAAGAAGTGTAAGTCTTTTTGTGTTAATCCGCAATAATTTAAGGGTTTATTAATTTCGGTGTTTGTTTATTATAGTAGCAGAACCCAGCCTCGCCTGACAGGACGGTATCATCACAAAAAAAGGGAATACAGTACAGTAAGTATAAGTGGGTTCATGTAATAGAGTACTATACACCAAATAGAATTAGTTAACTAGGTGGCAACATGGATAGATATTAAGAATATAGGCTAGTGTCCTTTGCAACCTCAGTCATGCAACACAGAGTAACATGGGTTGGAAGAACTGAGGATATCTGGGAACACATCATACAAAGTTAGGGATGATGTTTTTCCCTGGGAAGGACTAAGGAAGCTCTTTGGCCTCAGTCCTACTCATTCCTTCTCTATTCCTAGTTCACTGAGAATATTTTTAATCATAAATGGATGTTAGATTTTGTCAAATCTTCTGCATATGTTGATATGATCATATGGTTTTTTTCTTTAGCCTGTTGATATAGCACATTACATGAATTGATTTTCAAATGTTAAAACAGCCTTGCATACTTGGAAAAAATCTGCTTGGTTGTAGTATATATAATTCTTTTTATACATTCATTGTTGGATTCTTTTTGCTAACATTTTGTTGAGGATTTTTGCTTCTATATCTATTGGAGATATTTGGCTAGAAGTTTTCTTTTCAAGTAATATTTTTGTCTGATGTTGGTATTAAAGTTGGCATCATAACATGAATAAGGAAGTGTTCCCTCTGCTTCTATTTTCTGTAACAGATTGTACAGAATTGGTGTAATTCTTCATTAAATGTTTGATAGAATTAACCAGTGAAACCATTGGACCTGGTGCTTTCTTTTCTGGAAGTTTATCAAACAAACACTAAATTATTTAATACACATAGGCCTATTCAGAGCATCTTTTTCTCCTATGTGAGACTCAGTAGTTTGTATCTTCAAAGAATTGGTCCATTTCTCCTGAATAAATTATCAAATTTCTAGGAATAAAATTCTTCATTATGTTCCTTTATTATCCTTTTAATATCCATGGGATCAGTTGTGATGACTCCTCTCTCATTTCTGATATTAGTATTTATTTTTTGGTTAGCCTAGCTAGAAGTCTGTCAACACCAACTTTTGTTTTTGTTGATTTTTCTCTATTATTTTATCAATTTTATTACTTTGTGCTCTAATTTTTATTATTTCTTTTCTTCTGCTTGCTTTAGGCTTTAATTGCTCTTCCTTCTCTAGGTTCCTATGGCAGAAGCTTAGATTATTGATTTTACATTTTTCTTCTGTACAAATATTTGCATTAAATGCTATAAACTTCCCTCTAAGCACTGCTTTTACTGCATCCCACAAATTTTGGTGTCTTATTTTCATTTTCATTTCATTCAAAAGATTTTTAAATTTCTCTTGAGATTGTTTTTTTGACCCATGTATTATTCAGATACGAGGTGTTTAATCTCCAAATATTTTAGGATTTTCCAGTTATCTTTCTGATATTAATTTCTAACTTAATTCCACTGTAGAATATATGATTTCTATTCTTTTAAATTTGTTAATGTGTGTTTTACAATTCAGGTCTATCTTGGTGAATGTTCCGTATGACCTTGAGAAAAATGTGTATTCTGCTGTTGTTAGATGAAGGATTCCATAAACGTCAATTTGATCCATTTGATTAATGGTGTTGTTCAGTTCAACTATATCCTTATTGATTTTTCTGCTTGCTGGATCTATCAATTACTGAATGTAGTAACCTTCCTTATCCTTGAAGATTTTTCTTATTCTGAAGTCTGCTCTGTCTGAAATTAATACTACTACTCTAGCTTTCCTTTTATTAGTGTTAACATGATATAGCGTTCTCTACCCCCATACTTTTAACCTATCTGTATATTTATGTTTAAAGTGGGTATTTTGTGGGCAAGATATAGTTGGGTCTTGTTTTCTTATCCACTCTAGCAGTCTCTGTCTTGTAATTAGTGTATTTAGACTATTCACAATTAAAGTGATTATTGATGCAGTTGAATGTTTGAATAATATCTACCATTGTTGCAACTGTTTTCTTTTCACTTGTTCTTTTTTTTTTTTTTTTTTTTTTTTTTTTTTTTTTTTTTTTTTTTTTTTTTTTTTTTTTTTTTTTTTTTTTTTTTTTTTTTTTTTTTTTTTTTTTTTTTTTTTTTTTTTTTTTTTTTTTTTTTGCTTTGTTTTGTTTTTGGCCTTCCACTCTTTCTCTGCCTTCTCTGGTTTTAATTGAGCATTTTGTATGATTTCATTTTCTTACTTCTTTCAGCTTATCAACTATACTCCTTTAAAAAAAAATGTAGTGGTTGGCTGCAGAGTTTGCAATATGCATTTACAATGATTAAGTCCATGTTCAAATAACATTATACTGCTACATGGATAGGGAAAGTACCTTACAACAGAAAATTGCCAACTTTTCCTTTTCATCTGCTAAAATGTTGCTGTCTTTAATTTGTTTATCCATTTCACATAATTTGTTTATCCATTTCACATAATTATCCAGTTCACTGTTAGTTACGATTATTACTTTTAACAAAAAGTTATCTATTTATCAATTAATAAAAATAAGTTTTATTTTACCTTGAGTTATTTCTTCAATGCCCTTCCATTCATTATGTAGATCCAAGTTTCCACCCTTGTCATTTTCCTTCTTTCCGAAGATGGTTTATTTCCAATTTCATGCAGGGCAAATGTAATGGCAAGAAATTCCCTCAATTTTTGTTTGTCTAAGAAATTCTTCATTTCTCCTTCACCTCTGAAGAATGATTTCACTGAATTAAAGCATTCTACATAGATAATTTTTTCTTTCTATAGTTTAAATAGTTCTTCCTTTCTCTTCTTGCATGCAAATTTTCTTATGAGAGTCCAATGCAATTCTTATCTGTGCTCCTCCACAGGTAATTTTTTTTTCCTTTATCTTCTTCCAAATATTTCTCTTTTTCCTTGGCTTTCCGCAGTTTGAATATGATGTGCCTAGGCATAGAGTTTTTGCAATTTATCTTGCTTAGGGCTATTTGTGTCTGCTACAATGTTGGCTTGATGTTTGTCACTAATTATGGAAAATTTTCAGCCATTATTACCTCAAATATTTTTCTACTCCTTTCTTTTTTTTCTTCTCTTACCTATAGCACAATTGCAAATGTTATGTATTCTGTAATTTTCCCATAGTCTTGGATATTCTGATTTTTCATTTTTTTTTCTTTTTGTGTTTTAGTTTTGAAAGTTTCCTTTGACATATCTCCAAGTTCATTGAATCTTTCCTTGGTCTTGTCCAATCTACTGATTAGTCCTCAAAGACATTTTTCATTTCTCTTCCAGTGTTTTTTATTTCTAGCATTTACTTTAGATTATTTCTTAGTGTTTCTCTCTGCTTATATTGCTCATCTGTTCTTATATGCCGTGTACTTTTTCTACTAGAGTCCTTAGCATGTTAATCATAGTTATTTTAAATTCCCTGTCTGACCATTCCAACATCTGTGTCATATCTGAGTCTAGTTCTGATGCCTGCTTTGTCCTTTCACACTTTTTTTTATTGGCTATTAGAATGCCTTCTAATTTTTTGTTGAAAGCCTTACATGATGCTGAGTAATAGAAGCTGAGATACATAGGCTCTTAGTGTGAGGTTTTATGTTAATCTGATTAGAAGTTAAACTGTGTTTAATGTTTGCTGTAGCTGTACATGCTGGAGGATTCAAATTCCTCTAATGTTCTTGTCTCTGTATCCCCTGGTGCCTTTGAGTTTCTCTAAAAATTCCTTTTTAAATTGCCTGAGTTTTGAAGCTCTTTCTGCCATAATCCACTGCTATCATATTGGAACCTTGTTGTTTTGGTGGTAAGATGTGGGAGGAGGAGAAGCATTGTATAATCTCATATCTCAGTCTTTTAATGAGCGTATGTCCCTAAGATGTGATATTCCCAAGTATTTCTCAGCTTTTTTTCCCCTTAGATGACACAGAATGACTATAGGGGTCTGGAGTTGCCGATTTCCCTCCCCTCCCAGTCAAATAAGGCTCTGATAAAGTTTTCCTAGAAGCATTTGACTCTGTTACAGAGATTGCTCTGGGCCCATGACAAAATGGTTATTTTTCCCCTCCTCCTGCATAAAACATGAGGGAATTTTTCCATAATCTTTCATGTGAGAATCCAGCGGTGTTCCTAGAAGTAAAATCCATGAAAGTGCAGGGTGCCCATCCTAGGACTGGGCACCTGAGTTTCCCACTACAAACTGGTCTACTTTCAGCCTCCAGCAATTTATAAAAATTACTTTTCAGACAGTAGTTCTACCATTTTATGGCTCCTGTAGCTACATCACCAAATAAGATGATCTCAGCTGTGATTCTCTATATTCACCTATCTCTCCAGATTTCCAGGTGGTGGTTTTCCCTGGACCTTAAGTTCTCAGATGGGTCTAAGAAAAGTTGTTGATTTTCAGTTTGTTCAGCTTTTTTCTTGTTGTAATTACAGTAGTGATGGCTACCTAGATTTTTACATGTCAAAGCTAAAACTAGAAATCACGTTTCTTTTTTACCTCTCTCATTATATTAATTTTCCATACTTCCGCCTCAGGAAAAGTCCACTATAGGTAGTATAACTACATACAGATTATAATGGACAAAAATCAATAATTTCTCTCTTACCCTCTCTCTACTCACTTCCTTATATACTAGACTAGCTCTGATTTTCATGTCATTAATCCCTAGAAATGAGGTTGGAGAAACAACTGAATTATTCATTTGAGTAGCTATTGTAACATAATTTTCCAAGAGACTGGAACAATTAACATGAGAGTGTGGATTTCTTCACATTTTCCCTGGAGAGAAATGCTATTATTCGTTTCTTATTTTTGTGAAGCTAATGGGTGAAAGTGGATATGGGAATTGCTTTGATTTTCATTTTTCTAACCAAAAGTGACCATCGAGCAAAGTTTAATATTTTCTTTAATGTTTTAGGTCTTCTGATCTATAAATTGGCTAGTCTTATGGATGTATTTTACTCACTTTTTGTGTTTCTTACTATGCTTTTGATTTTAAGGTTTTTACAGATTTATACACAGCTATAAGAAGTAATACAGAGATCCAGTGTGCTTCAGTCAATGGTAACATCTTCTTGGAAAACCACAGTACAATATCACAAGCAGTGTATGGGCCTTGATACAGTCAAGGTACAAAACAATCCCATCACCACAAAGATCCATCATGTTATCCATTTATAGCCACACCCCCTTCTCTCCTTCCCTCATCCCCTCTTTAATCCTGGGAACCCCTTATCAGTCTTCCATTTCTACAATTTTATAATTTCAAGAATGTTACATAAATGAAATTATACAGTATGTACTCTTTTGGAATTGGCTTTTTTCACTCAACAAAATTATTATCAATAGTCCATTCCTTTTTATTAGTGTTGTATATTATAGTATGGATGTTCCAGTTTGTTTAAACATTGAAAGACATTATTTAGGTTGTTTCAGTCTTTGGCTATTATAAATAGAGCTGTTGTAAACATTCATGTATAGGTTTTGTGAGAACATAGATCTTCATTTCTCTGGAATAAATGCCCAGAAGAACAATTGCCTTTCATACTATAGTAGCAAATTTAGTTTTTAAGAAACTCGCTGTTTTCCAAAGTGACTACCATTTTACATTCCCACCAGCAATGTATCAGTGATCCAGTTTCACCTCATCCTCACCAGCATTGGATGTTGTCACTAATTTTCAGTAAAACCATTCTGACAGGTGTTACTAATTTCTCATGGTGGGTTTAATTCTACTAATGGCTGATGATGTTGAACACCTTTTCATGTGCTTATTTGCCACATATACATGAGCTTCAGTGAAATATCTCTTCATGTCTTTTGCCCATATTCTAACTGACTTGTTTGCTTTTTTTTTACTGTTGAGATTTGAAAGCATTTAATAAGTTCATTTGTCATATATGTTTCTATAGTTTCTTTTCATCTTAAAAGGGTCTTTCACAAAGTAATATTCTTAATTTTGATGAGGCCAAACTTACCAATTTTTCCTTTTATGAATTATGTTTTTGGTGTAAACATTTTTTAAATGGTGGAACATTTTTTAAAATCCCATTTTAATGTAGTTACAGTGTTTTTATCTGTATTTCCTTGTATTGCATTTTTAATGGTTGCTTTAGGTATTATAATATATATACATAACTGATCATAGTCTACTTATGTCATTTCACCAGTTCATGTGAAATATAAAACTTTATCTTCCTTTACCTTCCTCCATTTATACTATATTTGTCTTAAATATTTCCTCTACATATATTTAAAACCACACCAAGCAGTGCTATAATATTTGCTTCCACAAACATAATTTAAAAAACTCAAGAGGAAAATGAAGACCATTATGTTTACTCATAGTTTTTCTTACCCTGTTTTTCTTCTTTCCTCATGCATAAAGATTCTTTCTCTCATCATTGCCCTTCTGTTAGGAGAATTTCCCTTAGCCATTACGTATGATGATCTCCTGGTGGTACATTCTCTTAGCTATCCATCATCCAAGAATGCCTTAATTTCCCCTTCATTCATAAAGGAGGCTTTCATTGAGTGCAGCATTCTGGATTGATGTTTCTATTCTTTCAGCACTTGAAAAATGGGCCACTTCCTTCTGGCCTCCATTGTTCTGATGAGAAATTCTCCGTCACTCAAATTGTTTTGTTTTTTCCTATGGGTAAAGATGTCATTTTCCTCTGGCTTCTTTTAAGAATGCTTTTCTTTGTCATTAATTTTCAGAAGTTTAATTATGAGATATCATCACATGGATTTCATTGGATTTATCCTCTTGGGCTTCTCTCAGCTTCTTAAATCAGAAGGTTTATATCTCTTGCTAAATTTAGTAAGTTTTCAGCCATTGCTTCCTTGAGTACTTCTTTAGCCTCATCCTATTTCTCCCCTCCTTCCAGGATTCTGATAATGTGATTGTTAATCTTTTTTTATAATCTCACATGTCCCTGAAGCTCTGTCCATTTTTTCCATCTCTTTTCCCTCTATTGTTCAAATTGGATAATTTCTATTGTTAGAATTTCCAGTTCACTAATTCTTCCTTCTATCATTTTCTCTTTACTATTCAAACCATCCGTGGAGTTTTTTATTTCCATTTTTGTATTTTTCAGATCTAAACTTTCTATCTGGTTCTTCTTTATGTCTTCTATTTGTTTGCTGAGACTTTCTATTTCTATGCTGAAACTTTGTTTATTCATTTGTTTTAAGCATGTTTGTAATTGGTGACTGAAGTATTTTTATCATGCTAATTTAAAACTTTTGTCAGGTAATTCTAACATCTCTATCATCTAGGTGTTGGTATCTGTGGAATGCTATCTTCCAGTTTCTTCATATAATGAGTTATTTTCGTTGAAACATGGACATTTTTGTATCATGTCGTAAGACTCTGAATCTTATTTAAATCTTCACTTTAGCTGGCCTTCTCTGACATTGGCTTGCAGAGGAAGAGGGACAGGTACCACCTCATCACTGCCAGGTAAAGACTGAAGTCTACATCCCCCAGGAGAAGGGGATCTTTATTACTACTGGATAATGATAAAAGTCCCATTCCCCACATGGTCTCCACTGATACCATTGGTGGGCCCTATTACCAGCCAGTGAAAATTAAAGTCCTTACTCCCTTCTTTTTTGAGATATTGCTTTACACCATGGTGAATGTGAAAATCTGGGCTTCCCATTCAGTCTATATGAGCATAGGTCAGGGTAAAGCAACAGTACTTTCTGCAGTGTTTGGCCGGAATAGAGTAGTTATTGTCTAAAAGCCTCTGTCTTGCTAGGCTGCTCCCTTTATCAGACCTTTCGTTAGAGAGAGCGGGCTGGTGCTGGGGCTTTTCTTGTCTGCTCCCACTGGCAAAAAAAAAAAAAAAATCCGGGGAACTCACCAATGTGTCATCCCTTGCTTGAGTCCTGAAATCCCAAGTCAGTCTGCCTTCATCTCTCCACCTTTCAGAGTCCTGTTATGTTTGTTTTATATAACATCCAGGGATTTTAGTTGTCCTTAAACAACTAAATAAATAGGAAAAAATATGTCTACTCCATCTTCTCACAAGCAGAGTCTACCCAATTTTATTTGGGTTGTTTATCTGCTTCTTATCAAATTTTCAAATAAGTGTTTTATTGAAGTACATCTGCAGAAAAGCTCACAAATTATTATTGTGTAACTTAATGAGTTATCATTGCCTAAAGTGGAGTGATAGAACTCTACTAGCACCCTAGAAAGCTATAGTACTTCTTCCCAATTATAAACTCTCTCTCCTCCCCAAAGATAACCGTTGTCATGACTTCTGACACTAGGGATTCATGCGTTGTTGTTTTTGAACTTTATGTAAATTATACAATACAGTACGTACTCTTCTCTGTCTACTTGTTTTGCCCTATGTTTATGAGGGTATCTGAATGGCCAGTAACTATATGGAAAGGTGCTAAACTTTATTAGTAATCAGCAAAATGCTAATAAATCCACAATGATACAATTAAAAATAATGACTACATAAGCGTTGAAGAAAATAACTGAAACCCTTAATTCATGCTTAAATGTTAGCATCAAAATCATATGCAGGAATGTTCATGGTAGCACTATTCATGACAGGCAAAAACCAGAAACAATTCATCAGTCCATTAACACATAATGGACGAAGGAAATCATGGCAGATTCATACTGTAGAATTGTATACAACAATGAAACAGAATGCATTCATCAACATGGGTCTTTATCAATTTCATATAATCTTTGCATATTTTACTTTTAATGTAGTTTTAAAAATCAAATTATATTTCCAAGATAAGTTAGAAAGATGAAATATGCCATAGTGCAATATGTTTAATACAATTCAAGACACTTATACACACAAATTAACCCCACATAATTTTCAAATATGCATACATGTCTAAGATATATATTTTGAAAACATTATTGTGGGTATCACTGAGAGGAGGGAATTTCAAGTCGGGCTTAGGGTAAATTTGGGACAGTTAATTAAATAAAATGAAAAAGGGGAGTTACAAGGACTGATGATGACAGTGTGCAATGAATAACTCAATTCGGGGTCCGTTCTATACCTCCAAAGTCATAATAATAAATATAAATAAACAGCCTTCACAACATACCACAAGAAAACATAAGCATGCATGTATACTAATCTTAAGATGCCAAGAATGACCTTCCTCTTCTTCTGAAAAACTGCTACTTACCTCTCACTGTTAATTTTTCTCTTGGTGAATTCCCCCCTGGGTCCTCAGTACAATTAGCCCTTTCTTCTCCAGGTTCCCACAGCTCTCTCTTCATACTTGTGGTTATTATGTGTCCCCAGTTCTGCTGTTCTCATTAAGCTGAATTTTTCTTTGGGTTGGGGAATATGTATATACCTCTCTGTAGCCCCAAAACTAATAAAATGCCTGATAAGCAGGTCTCAGCAACTTTTGATAAATAAACCAGTGAATAAAATAAGTATCTTATTCATTTAGACATCTATACCTTATTTTGTTAATTATCTCAAATATCTTAAGCTGAGTACTAACTCCTTGCCACCATGATCGCAGCAGAGGTAGAAAGAACAGGACGTGGTGACTCACTATATATGTAAGTGGGTTGAAGAAAACCAAATGGCAAAATACAGTAAATTTCTATTTAAAACCTAGGTGTTTATCTCATTTCACACATTATCAGCTCTATTTGCATTCTAGGGAAGTCGGTAATTCTGTGCGATACAAAGTTGCTACCCAGGCTGGGCCATTTGCTTGGAGGACTTTGGCAATTTGGCAGCTTGCATTTCAGGGGGTAAACAGGTGACCAAGATGCAGTCAAAACCACCTCCAAAGGTCTGCCTGAGCAACAACCCCATTGATACTGTCCCCCACTATACCGTGTACCCGATAAGCTATCATTATTAACTGTTGTTAACTATTATTAACATTCGAGGAGACAAAAATCTCCACTTTTTTTTGCCAACTCTGCAAGAAAAAAGGCAGATGAAAATAGGCATGTTTCATAAGTCCAGGCTTTATGGGTAAGTGTGCCTCAGCTACGGAGGGAAGAAAGTTGGCATTTAAGGCTTAAGGCCTGAGTCATCTTTTCCAGGCCAATTGTCAAGTGCCTGACGGATGGCTCATGGCTGCCAAGTGAGCAATTGAAGGAACAGAGAGGGTTACAGGAGGCAGAAAGACAAAGCAGTCATATAACCCACATTCTGGAAAACATAGTGGAGAGAATTTGTGAGATTCGTTTGCTGCCAGCATGGCTCTACAAGCTTTTGGAACATATTTCAAAGTAAGTGCAAAGCTTTATGGATAAAGAGCATCAACTGTTATCCGTTTCTGCTAGAGTTCCTTTTCTTTGTTTTAAAAGTTAGCCCCACTCCTCACTTCCAGGGACATCATTTACGATACACAGTGTCTAAGTTGAATATTTATGATCCTTTGGAGGTTGTAAATGTGCAACTTACATGTATGTTTGAATTTTAGGGCCCCATATACAGAATGAGTTCCAGCCTCAGAGGGAACCAGAGCTCTCTATATGTGGCTTCCAGGAATGAAGATTCTATGTGTGTCTCACAAACTCTCTGAATTCTGGCTCTTTTTTAAACTCTGCGACCCATTTAACCCTCCAGCATCGTTATGATGCTTTTTCTTCCTCCATTACTAGTTCCAACCAATAGGATTCTTCCCAGATGACTGAGATCCAAGTTTCCTCATGGGCCATTTGTAGAGGTACTGAAAACTATTATCCAAATAATTTCTACAGCTCCGACCATTTTTTTCTTTTATCAAGCATTGCCTATGTGATCAGTAAGTGTTACTCCTAAAAGAAAGTAACAGTGGTTTTCTAAGAACCAAGCCTGGTCAATCTTTGCATATGCATCCCTCCATGTCTGCACTTACCCTGTACATTCTCTCAAGATTCTTTGCTTCCCTTTATCCTTCCAGAAAAACTGTATTCACCCTCCACATTTCACTGGAACCTTCCCCAACATCCTTTGCACTTGGTGCACCTGATCCTTCCCCTGCACATGCTCTCAAATCATGTTGTGCAAGCCTCTTACACAGCAGTGATCACACTGAGTTTTACTGTTTGCTTTTTGCTTATGTGTTGTGGGGAGCCTGAGTTTAGAGTCTGAAGATGTGGACTGGAATTCCCACTCTGCACTTATCATATCCCCTAGGGAAGTCATAAAGCCTTACTGGCTTCCAATTACCTCATCTACGAAATGGGTCTAATGGTACTTACTTTGCCAGGTTGCTATTTAGGAATAAAAAAGATAATGAGTTTCTAATTGCTCTCTAACAGTTCCTAGCAAAAAAGCATAAATGAGTCTTCATAAATAAATTATGGTGCATCTATATAATGGAATACACACAGTCATTTAAGAAAAGATGATGTATACTTACATTTATTGACACAGAACTATCTCTATGATATATTATTGAAGGGAAAGGAGGTTAAAAAATGCTTAATGTCCTGAGATCATTTTATGTAAATATAAATAAATATAAATTTCAAATATATACTTATATGCATGTGCTTCTAGAAGGAGGCTTACCAAAATAGTTACAGCTATTAGTTATTACCAATAAGTGGTGGAATTTTAGAAGATTTTTTAATTTATTCAGTATTCTTTTTGACTACTGCTTGAATAATAATAAAGCTATTATTTGCAAATGAATATTTAGAAATACAATGCATAATATCATAATAAACTTGAGAAATTGGAAAAGAAACTTGTGCAGCTGGTAGTTTGGTCATATATGTCAAAGCTGAATAAAGCAGGGACCACTGGAATTAGTGAACAAGTAAATAGACATTGGTTCATTGTGCTACATATTAATTGACTTTGGGTAAGTACTGAATCTATTTGGGTTTCGATTTTTTTTTCCTTCTACAAAATAGGTTTTCATTAGATCTACAAGTTCTTTTACAATATTGGCATTTTTCATTCATCCATTCACTCATTTAACAGATATTCACTGAGCACCTAGTATATATGATCACCTAAGCATCAGGGATATATGGTGAAGAGGAGAGATGAAGCTCTTGACCTCATGGAGCTTACATATATCAAATAAGAACAGAAAGAGACACAATGTTTTCAGATGGTAGGCACTGAGGTTCAAAACTTGAGAAAAGCTTATCATGGGGAATGGTGGGGAACCCTCAGATGCAGGGAACTACAAGCACTAAAGCTTAGGAGGGGGCATAGACCAGGAATTTTTGAGGAGCAATAAGGCTGAGGTGGACTGGATCATACGCCTCTTAAACTATTACCCTGAACTCACAGAAAGGACATATAAAGTTAGATGCTAATCACCGGTCAAAGGACCATTATCTATAAAATAGATTTACTCTATATGCATTCCAAAGAAAGTTTAGATATTCACTGCTTCTAAAATCTCTACATGAGAGCTATTAACTATTTTAGAAATGTAAAATATATCTACTTTAAATATTGTACATGTATTTGGCTTAATGAACAGTAAACCCAACTCAAAACAAGTACATTTGCCCCAAATCATATGGCTGATGATGATGATGATAGCAGACATGAATCCTCACAGAAACTCTATGAAGTAGGGATTATTATCCCATTGTAAAACTTGAGGAAAATGAGGCTCAGAGAGATAAAAATCAATTGTCTGAGATCTTGCCACCTTTAAGCCAAAGAGCTAGGATATTTGGATTGTAGGTTCATGGCCTTTCCACTAAATATAGAATAAAGATTCAAGCTGCCCCCTATCTCAAAGAGGTTATAACCACCTAGAAGCAACCATGCATTTCAGAGAAGAGAGACAGATCTTAATCTGGAAGGTAGGCAGCTATACGGGGCTTAGGTCTCATTCTCCTACCCTTTTCTGGGAATATCCAGTGGGGATAATCCTAATGCAGTCAAACAGTGCTATGCAATATGATTGACTATTGTTGTTGTTGTTGTTGTTGTTGTTGTTGTTGTTGTTGTTATCGTGTTATTGGCACTGAGAAAGAAAAACAAGTTAAGGATACTTAAGCTAGATCTCATTTGCCCTGAAAATATGAGTCTCCATATTAAATTATTAGCTTTGATACTGAGGAAAGACCAATCATGAGCTGCTATGAGGATTGAAAGCTTGCTTTAACAGTTGCTCAAAGTAGCGGATGTTGTTGGTGCTGTTAGCTGTATGACTGTGAGCAAAGCATTTAGTTTCTCTAGAATTGAAAGCAGGTCCACCAGGCAAGGTAGCTGGAGGGTAACAAGTGATGCTAATGGCTGATGCCTGCTGCCTACTTTGGTCTTGACTTCTTGGCCATCACGTCCAAAGTATAGATCTGCTCATTATTTACTTCATTGTTTGGGGACTCTCCCTACGTCTTCTATCATGTCTATGGCTCTCGATTTGCATTGCTCCTTCCCTTTGAGGCCTGCTGCCTTTTCAGCAGATCGGGCTTCTGCTGTTGTCTACGTGCTAGCATAGCAGAGTGGCCAAAACTTGCCCCAGGAGCAGGTTATATTTGAGTTCAAGTCCTTGTTCCCACACTCACTGTGGAACCTAGGATCATTTTATCTTGCTAAGGTTTTGTAGGGATTAAATGAAATAACATATACAAAATGTTTATAAATACTAGAAGCCCAATACATGTTAGCTATTAGTATTATCAGCAATCCTATGCCCTTCTCATATATCTCACTATCCATAATGATTCTGATGCATCAGCCATGGACAGCCAGCCCTTCCTTGAGACCCCCTCTCCTTTATTCTTGTCACTCCATCCTTCGGACATTCTGATTAACTCCCTCTTCCTTTTCCTTGCTGTTCTTTTTTGTACCCTTCATAAGTATGGCTGCGTTATATAAGTAGAATCACTTGATCTTTACTTAATGGCTCTAGAAGAAGCCAAGGTCCATAGAATGAAAAACAAGTGTCTTTATTGAAACTCAGAGTAGAAAAAAAGGAAGAAGATGAAAGCATTACACACTCTTCTGCTCAACAGTGTTTACTACGAAAGGCAATTGGATTTGATCAGGAGGAGGGCTTTGCCCACTTTATAAATTAATGGATGAGTAACTGAACCAGGAGAGGGAGCTTCCAGCTGAAGTTTGTGGAGACAAATTTCTGTACACCTCACACTTCTACTGGCCTGATTATTTACGCAGCAACCAGAGTGAAATGGACCATGAAGGGAATTGACAAAAATCACAAGGTCCTGCTCTGGACTTGAGACTGGGAACAATTATTTGCAACCTTTTTTCCCCAGGCTTTACCAGCCTGCAGAAGAAATGAGGTCATCTTGATAGCCATAGTTAAAATGTCACCACAGCTTCTAATACAGGACCTCCAGTCTTCTGTGAGGTGTCACTGCTATATTTCTGGAAGTCTGAGGGGGTATCCTACACATAGCAATGAAAAAGTACACTTTTTCTCAGGGACATTAGTGCTTCATTGGGTATCCTCTGAGGCTCACTTTGCTGGGCTACCATCCACTGACTCCAACCCCCAGTACATGACACTATCCGTTCTCTCCACTGTCCTCTGGGCATTGACAGCAATATACCACTGTCCTTTCAGTATCAGGTCCAGGGTTGGGTTTTGTGACAACAAGGGAGAACACTCATCACTCCAGGACTTGGGCTCAGACATGGTCATCTAGGTCCAAAACCAGCAGTATCTGTGACCCAACCCTCAAATATAGTGTCTCCCATTTCTGCCAGTAGCCCTCTTCCCACAGACTCAGACAAAGAAGGATTCTGCTCACTTCTATTCCTCCTTCCAGAGGTGAGCTGTGAACCTAATATCCCTTTTGCAGACCCCTTACCGCCATGCAGATCAAGGAGCCCCACACTCACAGATAGCCAGGACTTTCATTTTAATATCTTCTTTTAAGCCAATAAAGACAAAATCTCCAATATTGAGGTGGTGCTTATTTGATTTCAAATCCCACTATTTCTGAGAAGCATTCAAGGTCTTGCTCTATTCAGTGTGTGGAGGACACTTGGAGTAACTAATGACCGGAACACCTTAGAGCCTGGGGAGCTACAAGGGCAACCTCTTTTCACCATCTTGTAATTACTGATTACGTAAGGAAAGATGCCATAAAAACACAGCATCAATATGGAGCTCTAAATCAGATAAATGGGTCAAGAAAGATTTTGAGAGTAATAAATGCTTAGAGATGTGTTTTGAAGAATAAGAGAATCGACTAGATAACACAAGATTGGATGGAAAAGAACTTATTTGGTGGAAAAAAACACACAAACAAAGGTTAGATTTAGTTTGGAAAACCAAGGGTAATTCCACAATTTCCTAGGAAAAGTATCTCTTATTTATCAGATTAAGTATTTCTGTTACTGGGACAAGGGTTAGGTGGCAAGGAGGGAGGTACTATCTTCTTTAAACTTTCCTTCAGGGGATGACATTTGAACTTATACTATTGGATAATACTATTGCTAATTGGAGCTAAGCATATGCTAACATGAAGGGTGACATCTTTAATTCTTAAAAAAATAAAATCCAAAAATGAAACATTTCTTGTTGGCCATGGTATGTTTGCTCACCAAGACTGGAATTGCCAGTAAACCCTGGGAGTTTTACTTCCTAAGAAAACACTTCTCTGGCCCCATCCTAGTTCAGGTCTCACATTTGTACACACTCATTAAAGTCCTGCACTTTTCCTTATCATAGTTTATTAAAAATGTGTGTACGTGTGCATAATTTGATTAATCTCTGTCTCTCTCACCAGACTCAAGTTCCAGGAAAACAGACAATCTGTTTTCTCTCTGCCATATCCTTAGTTTCTAGCATAATGTCTGATACAGAATAGAGGCTCGATAAAGATGCATTGATACTGCTGCTCCTGTCATTGTGTGCTCTGCTTGCTACTGTTGTGACTTTGCCTGCTAGAATTTTGTCTCTATTGAGCAATCAGGAATTGTGTTTTAAGAGGGAAAAAGCTTGTGGCCGTTTGGGCTAGCCAATCTGGCCTGGTCAAATGAGAGGCTGAGAGTCACTAGGGAATTCAGAGCATTCTGAGCACCGAATGCTGAGTAAGAGGCTGACACTTAGAACAGGAGCTGCCAATTGATGTCTGGAATGGAAAGAGTAATAAGTTCTTTCCAAAGGACGTGAGCTAAGGTAAGCCTGAGCAACCAGATACATAATTCACAGGGTCAAGTGCAAAAGGAAAATGCAGCCAGTTGTTAAGAGCTTGGGGAGCTACAAGGGCATCTTGAACTTTTTAAGAAGTTCAAGATGACAACATCAGAGTATTAAACCAAGCGCAGGGCCCCGTGCAACTGCACAGGCCACACACCTTTGAAATGAGTCTTGCAAACATCTATAGTTAATTAAGAAAATCTGAACATATACTCACAATTTTCTGTTAAAAAATTAAGGAAGGAGATTTGTATTAATGGGTAAAAAGAGGCTTTTAAATATCTAGGTGTATTTCCTTAACCTGCATACTAAGGTTGTGTCTTCAAAAGCAACTGGACCCTTCTGTGCCTTTGTCCACCAGGGCCAACTCTGTTTCCAAAAGATTTAATAAGACACACTGGTTTGCCCCTCTGTGAATAGTCCTGAACTCCTTGCTGTACTGCAACTTCCAATTGTTCCTTAGCCTCTAGGACCTGGCCTAGAGTTGAGGCTCCAGTCCAAAAAGCATGGATTTTGAAGCCAAAATTGTTTCAAATCCCAGTTCCACAAATTACAGTGTAGTGATTTAAAGATTACTTAGCCTTCCTGAAACCCCAGTTTCCTCGTCCATAAAATAGAATTGATAGTACCTAGACAGGTAGAGTGGCAGTGACTATTAAATAAGGTAAAAAGCGTAAAAGGCTCAGCACAATAAATGCAGGACAAATGAGTAACAGGTGTCCAGACATACAATGTGTTACCTCTCTGCTTCAGATCAAAGCTGAATGGAGAAAGTGCAGTGCGCACGAGTCAGGGGACCCCCATTCTGATCTCTGATCTCTGTCACTGAACCCTATTAATAGCTTAGCTAAGTCACTGTCTCTCTCAGAGTCACTGTTTCTTGGGGTGAGGAATGAGGGAGTTGTTGCGGGTGGTCCTTCCTGCCTGTATAATTCACGGGTTTTCTATTCATTCGGATTTGGTCTGAATTTTCACCATCCTCCCTAAAGAATCACCCCGACCCGGTGCCGGTGCGCGTCTAGCCTCCCTCAGAGCTCTCCTGGGTGCTGCCTCCCGCGGCCCTCACTGCTCCTGGCGTTGGCCACGCAGCCCCGCCCCGAGCTGCCTCTCCGCCTCCCTCCTCCTTGGGCGGGCGAGCTGGAGCCCGCTCGCCCACGGCCGGGTGGCGGTCACGACTGCGAGGTCGCCGGCGAGGTGGCCGCGGGCGCGGCGGGGCGGAGCAGGGCGCGCTCTCCCCGCAGCCCGCGGAAGTGCCCGGGAGGTGGGCAGGGCCGGGCGGGGTCGAGGCCGGAGGAGGGCACGTCGGCGCCTCGGCGAGGATGGAAATCCCCGGGACCCGGAGCTGAGCAACCCAGCGCGTGGCGGGCAGGGCGCGCCGGAGGAAGGCAGACTTGCTGTTCCTCCGGGAGCCCAACACCGTTCCCGCGCGGCCACGATGATCCCTCCGAGCGGCGCCCGGGAGGACGGCGTGGACGGGCTGCCCAAGGAGGCGGCGAGCGCCGAGCAGCCGCCCTCTCCTGCATCCACCAGCAGCCAGGAATCCAAGGTACCGCGCACACTTGCCCCAAGAGAACACAGACTCACTCTCCTTCTCTCCTTTCTCTGTCCACCTTTGTCTCTCCTGATCTGGCACTGGCGCCCGGGGCTGAGACGTGTCCCTAGTTCGGCCAGGGCTCAAGGACTGTCCCTCCCTGGAGACCTGAACGTCCAGCAGGACCCGCTGCTAACGATGCTGGACCACGTCCCTGTGGACCCAGCCTTCTCGCCGACACAGACACACACGCAATTCTTGTTGACTCTGGGTTCAGAAATAGGTTTCTTGCGGGTGGTGGCTTGGTTGTTCTGTGCTTTGAACCTGCTTGTGCCCAAAGCGCGTGTAGGTATTAGGCAGTTTCTGAAGGCTGAGGGATGGAGACAGCGGAGGGCTAATACTCCAGAGAAGCTTGGGTTTGGGCCAGCGAAGGGAGTCCGTATCCCAAGGGTCTTGGAGACCCTTTGTTTAACAGGGTTCATCCCCAACTTCAGATACCGCTCATAAAAAAAAAAAAAAAAAAAAAAAAAAAAAAAAAAAAAAAAAAAAAAAAAAAAAAAAAAAAAAAAAAAAGCCTAGGCAAGGGGAAATAACTGTATTTGCCTGAAAGTTGATGCTCCTGTGGAAGTTAATACTCTAAAGAACTTACACTTGCTTTTATGAAAGTTACACAAAACCAACCCCTCAGCACTTCTCCTGACACTCTAACACTTCCTCTGAAACTCTCCTGGGTGCCACGCACATGTTTGGAAATCTTGGAAGAGGATCAAATAAAATGTGACTGGTAGCAGTGCAATACCAAAAGGCAACTCAACTGGCAGTGAAAATCCTAGGATGGAGTTTGGAGTTATATGGATTCTTTTAAGTGCAGGGCTCCTGACTCTGATTTCTCTGTGAGTTCCCAGGCATTTTTGGAATGTGAGGCAGTCCCTGTACAGTAAGCAGCAAAGGAAAGGGGGGTGCCAGTTTGGAGGGCAGGTCAGATGAGGCAAGGCAAAGTGCAATCCTGGTTCCCTTCACCCATATCCCTGGAAGCCCTTGACAAAATCAGCAGGATCAGAGTCACAGCCTGAGTGGCTCTGGGGATTTGGTGTGATGCTGGGGACTGAACATGTCCTGGCTTCCTGAAGTTCACCGTCAATGATGGTAATCTAAGATAGAAAGATTTGCATTTTATTTTAATTTTTTTCTGTTAATTACCAGCTGCCAGATCTGGGGTATGTCGAATTTTCTAAAGCTGAGTTGGAAATGAGGGCAAAAGCCCCCACCTTCCAGAATCATTGTGAGGAATACATGAGGTGCCCTAATGTCCATCCTGGTACAGGGTAAGGACTCAATCAATGTTTATCCTTTTTCTTCCCGAGATAAGGAGATGGAATCCATCTCACCTCAGCCAATCCACCCCAAAGCAGTCTCATATCCCACACACATGCACTACATCTCTGCCTTCTGCAAGTTTCTGGATGTCTCATCATTGTCTGCCATGGACCATCCAAAGTGATACATGTTAATGGCCATTTCAAAGGCAGTCTAGAATTCTGTAAATGAAGGTAGCTAATCTCAAGAGTGAAGCTGGTATTAAACTTTTTAAATCGGGCCTGTTGCATTGCAGTAGGTGTCTTCTGGAAAGAGCTTAGCATTTGGATAAACAGCAGCATGGTTCAAACACACTGTATGGATTTGCTATTTATAGATGTCCTAATGTAAATTATTTGGCAAAGCACAACCTCATATGTAATGCCCGTAATTATCCACCAGTTTATCTGGCTTGCGGTTTCAGATTTATACAAGCCAATTTTTCACACAGTGGTCTACACACCTGACGTGTGTTTATACATTCCTAAATTTGTTGCCATGGCCTCAGTGTTCTTAATCAGTGGAGACAAGCTATGGGGGCCCATGGACCCTAGAAAATTCACTGCAAAATAGTGCGCCTGACTGTGAGTTTTTCTTGGCATAGCATTCATGATACTCTCAAAGGGATCCATGCCCCTAAAAAAGGCTAGCCTGCTGGTGTGGGGGGACATGTGCTAAGGGAGCAGAATGGCATGAAACAAGCAAGGAAAGCTCTATTTATCCTATCCCAGGAAGGCCACATGTTAAAGCTCTTTGGCATTTACAAGGATCTTCCACCCTAAATGTGAGCACTTGCTGAGGAAAATGTGAACAAGACAGTGGTAATCATTCCATCTTACTCATCTGCGAAGATGTCTTGTTTGTAAATACCTCATGGGACAAACATGATTCGGGCCCCTCTAGGCATTAAACTTTTTCAGGAAGACTTTCAGAATTACTTTTTCAAAAAAAAAAAAAAAACTTCTTTTCTCTGATTATAAGAGTAACAAATACTCTTTGTACACATTTGAAAAGTCCAGATGAAAATGATAAAAAGAAAAAAAATCACCCATTGTTTCACAATCCAGAGGCAACTCCTGATAGTGTTTTGATCTATATCTTACACCTTTGTTTTTATCTGTATTTATATTTACATAGTTGAGAGAGCAATAGTGAGCATCTACTGAATGCTTACTGTAAGTCAGGCACAATCATAATCTTCACAATAGAAAATTCTGTTGTTACTTCCACTTCATGGATAGGGAAGTAGAAGCTGAGAAAGGTTAGGTGACCTACCCAAGACCACATAGCTAGTTAAGTGACACAGACAGGACAGGGACCCGGGCAGCATGGCTCTGAGCCCAAGCTCTCGACCACTGTGCAACTATCTCTCATGCTTGCGTACTGTTTTACATCCCCCATCATTCCCCCTTTTTGCCTGACATACTGAGTATTTTACATGCCACTAAACATCATTCGCAATATTGTCTGAGTCTTCTCATCTTAAGAAATCTTTGAAAATAAATTGAGCCACATTATCATGTGAAATGATTAATGTCCAGTTCTTCTCCAGCTTTTTTTGCATTTGGTTTTGCTACTCTTTCCCCAAAAGTATATTTATGGAAAAAATTAAATGGAATATCACAGAATCATCTGGAAAAAGGGGCCACAACAGGCTGTCTAGCTCAAAGGGTCCATTAAGAGAAAAATGATGATCCAGTGCCCTCAGCACATAAAATGTTACCAGAAATCCATATTCTTTGCAGATTCTTTGAAATGCTAAATCATAGAATATTAGAATTGGAGACATTAGATATCCTCTATACCAGGCATTTTTAAAATTATTGATCATTTTTATTGTGAAAATTATTTTATTATGGAAAATTTCAGTATATACAAAAGTAGAGAAAACAGTATAAACTATAGCCATGAACCTAATCTCCTGGCTTTACTAATTATCAATTCATGGACAATATTACCCCACCCTGCACCCCCCCACACACACCACCCCTCCCTGCACACACTGGATCATTTTAAAGCAAATTCCAGACATGAAGTAATTTCACCCATAAATATACTATCAAATGGCATCTCTAAAAGACAAGGATTCTTTTTGTAAACATAACTATGATCCCATTAGCACATACTCCAGGTGCTTTTAATCAAGGGTCAATATATTCTTTGGAGGCCCATGGATAGTTTTTGGAAAATCTGTGAATAATCAGAACTAGCAATCAAAGCTGTACATGTACCTGCATTCGTGCATCATCTAGGGAAAGTATTCATAGCTCATATCAGATTCATAAAGGGTCTATAGCCTTCAAAAATTATTTTAATATCCTTTTCTGTCTCACTCTTTAGAAAATTGAGCCCCAGAGAAAGGCAGTGACTCACCTGAGATCAGACAGATGGTTACTGGCAATACCCCTATTTAAGAACCCTATCTTGGACTTTGGATATCCCAGTACAATTTCCTCAGAGCAAATTCCCGTAAGCACAAGTAGTAATGTAGCTTAATGTAATCGTGGTTTTATTTTTTATGAAGTTAGTTGAATTGAAAAACTTTGAAAGCCACAGATATACCTTACCCCTCTATCTTTCCACTAACTATTCCAGAAAGATCACAGTCTAATTTATTTTCTCAGTGCTTGAAAGAGACCATTGAACACAAAGAAAAATTCCCTGTAACCAAGTTGCCTGATATGACAAGCCTAACAAGTTGCCTAACATCTCCAAGCCTCAGCTTCCTCATCTCTAGAATGGTGATGCTCGTACCCAATTGGCATGGTTTTTGTAAGGCTTAAGAATATGTAAAACATCTAATATGTTGTAAGCATATACAAGTATAAAGCACTGTTTATTTCCTCTACTTGTTTCAGATTGGTGACTGTTTCCACTAGCCGACCCCAAACGTCATCAATGAAATAATTTCAGTAACCACAACTGACATTCCAATAGTATAACTGAGTTTTCCTCTTTGGACTTTGAGTTATACTATTGACTGCAGGGAGATTTCATCTCACCTATTTTTCATTCCCAAGAGGATATGCCATAGACACACTGGCATGTGACTTAGATTTCGAAAGGATAATATAAGCCACCCAGTGCCCCGATGGAGCCTCGGACCAAGGTGCTCCTCATTCCTGGATGGTGCTCTCTGAATCTGGACCATGAGCAAATCTATGAAAAAGAAATCCCTAACTATGAGGACACGTTCTGAATCTCCCAGAAAGGTTTCTGTGTCCATTTATCAGCAACTGTTTATTGAGCTCCTACTTTGTGCCCAGCACGTCTCATACATATATGTGGAGCTAGATAAGGAATTTAACTCTACTCAGGGGAGAAGATGAAAGAAAATGGAATCCTGGCTTTACATTGAAATCCCCTCGGGAACCCATGCCACAGGCTAGACCTACTAAATTGAAATCTCTGAGAAAGGGTCCCATGCATCTGTATTTTTTAAAGTTTTCCTGGTGATTTCTTGTGCAGCCAAGTTTGAGAAACACTGGTCTAGACTCTACAGATTATAGAATGTCAAAGAAAGCAAGATTTATGCCTTTCTATTGGCTTCTTTCCCTTCCATCCAAAGTACTTGAAGGACTCATTTGTATTCACTGTCTTCTTCACTTCCCATTTACACTTCAGCCCAAAGAAATGGCTCTGGCAAAGGTGACCTGCTTGTTGTCCAAATAATTTTGAGTGTTACTCAGATGCAGCTAGATTACAAGGTTGACTATATCCATATTTAAGTTATTGTCATGATTACAAAAGTAAAAAGTATTCAGAGTAGACAACTGAAAACACAGGAAAACATAAACAAGAAAAAATTCATTTTTGTCATGCAACCACTCACGGATAAGTATTATTAAATTTTAGCTGTATTTCTTTCATATATATTCCCTTTTTTATACAGATGCTCACTGAAAAGAAAATTAGAATAATGTATACTTAAATGCACATTATACTTTTTCTTCTACCTAATGTTATACATAAACATTTTTCCCATAATCTTAAATAACCGTCAACATGAATATTAAAGATGGCATAATATTCCATTTCATTGTTCTACCACATCTATTTCATCAATGCTTTCTGATTTTATATTTAGGTTCTTTCACAGCTATCACATAGGTAAAAAAGTATTAAAATGTACATCCTGATATATAAACATTTGTGGTTAGTTTCACAAGAAATAATATTACTAGGTCTGGGTATAAACACTTCTAAAGTATTTTATTCTCATTATCACATTGAACTCAGAGAAAGTTATATCACATTCTTTTTTTAATAGTAAATTTTTCATTGAAGTATAAAAAAAGTACATACATCATAAGATTATAGCTTAATGAGTTTCCAAAAAAATAAACTCTCGACCCATGTGTAACCACTGCATAAATCACAAAATAGAGTATTAGTGGCACCTCAGAATCTCTCTCATACCCACTTCTAGTCACTACCTTCCCAAAGGTAAACAATATCCTCACTTTTAACAACATAAATTACTTGCTTGTTTTTGAACTCTTGATAAATGGAATCCTGCAGTGTTTCATGCCTGGCTTCTTTCACTCAACGTTATGTTAAGATACATCTATGCCACTGCATGTAGCAAGTTTCCATTCTTATTGCTGTATAGCATTTCACTGTATGAATAGATCATAATTTATTGACCTACTCTACAGATGATGGACATCTGCACTGTCTCTTGTTTCTTACTACTATAAGCAGGACTGCTATGAACATTCCTGTACATATCCTTTGTGGCACATATGAAGCACTTCTATTGGGTGTATACCTAGGAGTGGCATTTCTGGATTCTAGAGTATACATATGTTCAGCTTTAGTAGATACTGTCAGCTTTCCAAAGCAGGTGTACCAATTCATACTCCACCTGCAATGCACTAGAGTTCAATCTGCTCTTTGTGCTTACCAACATTTGGTATTGTCTTTCTCATTTTCACCATCTCGCAGGTGATGAGTGGTATTGCAATGTGGCTTTAACTTCCATTTCCCCAATAACTAATGAGTCTAGCAGTTTTTTAATTATTTATTGACATTTGATATTCTTCTTGTGTAGTTCAAGCCTTTTGCCCATTTTTCTATTGGGTTATCTCTTTTTATTTCTTTCTAGGAGTTTTTCACATATTCCGGTTTTGAGAACTTTGAGAGAGAAATATATTGCAAATATCCTCTCATATTTTGAAAAAAGGCTTACCATTTTTCTTCTTAATAGAAATTCTTAATTTCATATAGTTCAGTTTTAAAACTTTTTCTTCCTATGGTTGTGCTTTTTGTGTCCTGCTTATGAAATCTTTGCCTATCCCAAAGTCATGAAGGTATTCTCCTATATTATCTTCTAGAAGTTTTATTATTTTACCTTTCACATGTAGAGCTACAATCCATTCAGAATTTTGGGGAGGTACGCTATGAAGTAGGAGTCAAGATTCGTTTTTGACTGGACCACTGCCTTTGCCATAAATAATTTGTCTGTTTATGTGGAGGTTTCTATTCTGTTACATTGGTCTCTTTGTCTACCCTTGTATCGGGCACTGTCTTAAATGTAATGGCTTTATTTTAAAAGGTCTTGATATCTGGTAGAGTAAGCCCTGCAGCTTTGCTATTCTTTTTAAAAACTGACTTGGGTTGATTTTTGGCTCTTTGCATTTCTACATGCATTTGAGAATCACCTGATCAATCTGCACAAAAACACCTGCCAGGATCTTGATTCGGATTGCACTGAATCTATAAATCTCTTTGGAGGGAATGGGCATAGTCCCACTCTGGAGTATTTGTTTTTGTCTAGTCCCCTAGGATGTCATTGGTGAGAACCAAATTTTGTTAGTTTTTCAGTTTGGGGCTTCCCAGAGTGACTTTTTGGTGTAAATTTGAGCCTCAAATACACACAAAGGCCAGTTTTTGATTAGGAATTCCTAGAGAAATATTTTATTTTACTTACTTATTTTTGTCCACCTTAAGTCTAAGCTAAGATTTCTTTATCATTAACCTGAGTTGGTGGGGATTTTGTTTCTAGTTTATCTTCTTTCTTTTTCAGATTCTACTCCATGCATACATCAAAATGGAACCCCCTAGGGTTTTGTTTTTTAACTGTAGTATATTATGCATAATATGAAATTTACCACTGTAACCATTTTTAAGTGTATAGTTCTGTGATATTAAGTACATTCACAATGTTGTGCAATCATAACCATCATCCATCTCCAGAACTCTTTCATCATCCTCAATTGTAATTCTGTACTCATTCACCACTCATCCCCCTTCCCCCTGCATCCCCACTCCTGGCAACTACCACTTTACTTTTCCTCTATGAATTTGACTACTCTGGGTATTTCACATAAGAGGAATCACATACTATTTCTCCTTTGTGACTGACTTATTTCACTTAGCATAATGTCTTCAAGGTTCATGCATGTTGTGGCATGTGTTAGAATTTCCTTCTTTCTAAGGCTGAATGATATTGCATTGTATGTATGTGCCACATTTTGTTTATCTGTTCGTGTCTCAGTGGACACTTGGAGTTGCTTCTACCTTAGGGCGGTTGTGAATAATGCTGCTATGAAGCCGGGTATACCAGTATCTGTCCAAGTCTCTGCTTTCATTTCTTTTGAGTGTATAACCAGAAAGGAAACTGCTGTGTCATATGGTAATTATACGTTTCATTTTTTGAGGAATTGCCATACCATTTTCCACAGTGGCTGCACAATTCCCACCAGTAGTGCACAAGGGTTCCAGTTTCTCCACGTCTTCATCAACATTCGTTATTTTCTGGGAAATTTGACCCTAATGGGTACAAGATGGTGTCTCATTGTGGCTTTTGATTTGCATTTCCCTAATGCAAATGTTTAGTGATGTTGAGCATCTATGTTATTTGTATGTCTTCCTTGGAGAAATATCTATTCAAGGCCTTTGTTCATTTTATTTATTTATTTGTTCATTTTGAGACAGAGTCTTGCTCTGTTGCCCAGGCTAGAATGCCATGGCGTCAGCCTAGCTCACAGCAACCTCAAATTCCTGGGCTCAAGTGATCCTCCTGCCTCAGCCTCCTGAATAGCTGGGACTACAGGCACGAGTCACCATGCCCAGCTAATTTTTTCTATTTCTAGTAGAGACGGGGGTCTTGCTCTTACTCAGGCTGGTCTTGAACTCCTGAGCTCAAGGGATCCTCCTGCCTCGGCCTCCCAGAGCGCTAGGATTATCGGCATGAGCCACTGTGCTGGCCCTTTATTCATTTTTAAATTGGGTTGTTTGTTTTATTGTTATTGAGTTGCAGCATAGCATTTTAAATCAGCAGATCTGAATGACAAAGAAGTATTGAATTTTACTATTGTTTTAATTATATTTATTCACTGGGGGGAGGTATTTTTCATACTTTTTATTACCTGTCTTTTTTTCTTTTGTGAATTATGTGTTAATGTACTTGTTCATTTTAATATTGTTCCTCCATTTCCTATTGATTTTTAATATACTTTATAAAAACAATGATCTTTCATATACATTACCAACATTTTCACAGATTGAAATTTATTTTTCAGTTTCATTACATTTTCAACACAGAAGATTTCTTTTTTTTATGGTAATAAATGTTTCAAATTTATTTAGCTACATTTTTTTTCACTTATATTTAGAAAGGTTTTCGCATGCCAAGAACAGAAAAATATTAACCTGTATTTTTTTCTAGATCCTTAATATGTACTTTTTACTTTTATCACTTTAATCCATCTGGAATTTATGTCATGTGGTATGGAAGAAATCTAATTTTTTTAAAAATGATTAATCAGTATTTCTAAAACCATTTGTTGAATAATTTATTCTTTTTTCACTGATTTGAAAGTTTACATTTATTATGTAATAAATGGTAATCTGTACTAGATTCTCTTTTAGAGTCATCTGTTATATTCTAATGTTTTGCAATTTTATTTTTGCATTTATTACTATACTATATTTTTACATAGCTATTATAATGTTTTAATTATTGTAGCTTTATAATAGACTTTAATAATCAATGATACAAGTTTTATTTATTTATCTGTATTTACCTTTTTGTTTTTCTGTGAAATTATAAATGTAATATTTTAGAAGTAATTCCATCACACTTTTAACATCAATTTAGTGAAATCTTTACAATAATGAGATTTCTCATCTGTAAACATCATGTATCTCTTTAGTTATTGAAATGTCTGCCTTTTATGCCTATCATAAATGCTTGGGAATGTTCTTCAAATATTTCCTACCCAATTCTCTGTTAGCTATTTCCTGGGCATCTTAATTCATTCAGTCTCCTATTAAAAAAAGTCATAAACTGGGTAGTTTATAAACAACGGAAATGTATTTATCACAGTTCTGGAGACTTAGAAGTCCAAGATCAAGGCACCAGCAGATCTGGTGTCTGGTGAGGGCCCGTTTCCCAGTGTATAGATGGTTCCGTTTAGCTGTGTCCTCACATAGTGAAAGGGGCGAGGCAGCTCTCTGGGGCTTCTTTTGTAAGGGCACTAATCTCACTCACGAAGGCTCCACCCTCACCTCCCAAAGGCCCCACCTCTTGATACCATCACATTAGTGATCAAGTTTCAACAAATGGATTTTCGGGCGGACACAGAGATTAAGAACATAGCACTGGGCGTTTACACTCAGTTACTATTATAAACCGTCTCTTATATTTTCTAACTGGTGATAGATGGCACATGGAAATTCATTCTTATATTAATTTGTGATCTCAGATCTTTTAGATTCCATTTCTTAACACTAATAAAGAAATACAGTGTTCCTTGCTGGTTTAGAACACTGGCTCTGGAATCAGACACAACTGCGTTCAAATCCCATGTGCCACCTTGGAATGCCACTTAACAAGCTTCCCTGCCCTTCACTTTCTGGAGCTTTACTGCCTTTTCCCTAAAGTGAGAATAATAATGCCCTCTGTGGCATTGTCATTAGAGTTAAGTTAATTAGTGTATACTAAGTGCTTAGCACAGTGCCTGGCATATAGTAAGTAAATGGTAGCTACTATTATTAGATTATCATACTATCTACAATAATTTACCTTCTGTAACTATAATTCTGTCTTTTTGAGGGGCATAAGGAGTTTAACAGGGACTTCCTGCATTAGAACTCCAAAAATATGGTAAATATTAGCAGAGGTATCAGGCTAGCACCTGACTTACTTTAAATGCCACTAATATTTTACCATAAGTGTAATATTGTACAGTGTGGGCACTGAGGTGTGGCCTTAGCTCTCCTGTATACCACCAGCCACTCTAGAAGCCTCTGCAAGTACATATTCAACCTGAGAAAAATCATGTGATGCACTGCAAATTCAACTTCAAGACAAATCCATTTCCAAATAAATCATTCCATAAGACCAAATTCCAGACTTCCTACTCATGTTCATAATTAAACTGAGACAGTCTCTCTTGCATTAAAGATAGGTAATGCTCCTAGCTTAATAAGAATTTCCATCAGAAATAGATGTGGAATTGTTTCGAATCACTTTTTGGCAAGTATTGAGGTAATCATGTGATTTTTTTTTTTTTTTGTCTTTGGCCTCTTTATCTGATGGATGATATTAATAGATATCCTAATATTAAACTCTTCTTACATTCCTGGAACAAGTCCTACTTGGCCATGGGGATTTTCTTTTAATAAACTTCTGGGTTTCGATTATTAATGCTTTTTTATTTCTATATCCATATATATAAGGGGGATTGTTTAATAACTGTCACTTTTATGGTTTGGGTCAGATTTTATTTTGAAGGATATGCCAAGTTTTAGAAAATGATTTGGGAAGATGATCATGAATTTTTTGTTTGTTTTATTTTTTTCTGTGGAACTGTTTATAGAAACCAGAAATAATCTCCTCTTTGAAGGTTTGAAAAAAAACCTGTCAATAACATATAAACCTAGTACCTATCTTAAAAAAAAATTGAAAACTTTTTTTTTCCATTTTTTATTCTATTCTTTTCTTTCTCAGTTGGCTTGAGTCAGATTTGTTAACTTGTATTTTGCCAGAAAAGTATCACTTTCATTTAAATCTCCATACCATCCCTGAATTGGTTATGACAGGACAGCCCTGGGACCTTCCTTCAATCTTGCCCCATCTTCACTTTCTCTAGCAGGATTCTTGCAAGCTTCCATCTTGTGAACACCTTCTTTTATAGTTCTCTATTTTTATCTAACATTGGTCCCTTATATCTGGATTTGGAATCAGGAGAGTTAGACACAAGTGCTCACATTTGCTACCTTACCAAGAAAAAGGACCCCTTGCTCCCTCGTTAAATCTCTCACTCTGTTTTTGTTCCCTTTCTGCCACTATAATAGTTCCTCTCTGGTCCCACTTCTCTTCTTCTTCCAACATCCTTCAAATGTTGGTCTTTCCCAGGATTCTGTTTTCAGCCCACAGCCCCTCTTACTTTCCATAATCTCTCTGGGCTAGATCTTACCTATTCTTATTATTTCATCCACCAGCTGATAACTCCCAAATCTGAATCCGATTCAGACATTTCTCTTCTGAATTCCAGACCCATGTATCTAGCTGCCTTTTGGACAACCTCTCTTGATGCCCACATTTTAAGTTAAACTTACCCTCAACTGGGCTCACCATTCTTGACTTAATTGTCACCCATTTCTTGTGTGCTTTTCTTCTGATGTGCTTACCCACAGGTACATATCATCCATAGAGTCAACCAAGCCGAAAACCAGAAGTCGTTTTTGATGACCCCGAGGGGGTTACTCTGAGTAGGGAGGAGGCTGTTTGGCAGCAGATGGGGAGGATACGAGACATCTCTCAGCTCCCAGAGCATGCTTCATTTGTCGGAACTGAAACACGTACCTGTGGCCTGTTCCTAGTGGCTCCCATAGCTGAATTTTCAGTCAGCATGCTTTCCTCAGGTCTGGGAGAAGACACAAGAAAGGACTGAGGTCAGACACAAGAAAAAGAACAAAAAAGCAGGACCAAGAATATTCTGGGCTCCCAGGAATGCCACTGCTCCCTAGCCCTCCAAACTGACATCAGGGGAGTGAAAAGTGGTGCCACAGTTCTGTGTGCCCCTGATGAGACCCCCATGTGTCCTCCCCACCCCTCCAACTCTCTCAGTTTTATCGAACACGGTGACCTGGAGACCTTGGGAAACATTCCCGTCACACCCCTTTCCCCAACGATGTCAATCACCAGACGTGCAGGGCTGTGGGACCCCCTCCTGTCTCATGGTTTCCTCTGTGTACAGGTCTGCACATCTGTGAATCCAACTCATCACCCAACCTCCCCGGAGGTTAACACTCTCCACTCTACCCTCTGGAATTCTCTCTTCAGCAAAATCCCCTCTAT